>JAVKPL010009878.1:0-39928 GCA_032173675.1 Gastrolobium villosum
ACCCATTTTAAGTTTATGATTATGTGTATGATGAAAATATGCATGAAATTGAAGTTGGTGATTGAAACCATTTAAGGATTTAAAGTAAGTTATATTGTAATCAATATAAACTGTGTTGGGTTGTAGAGCCCAAGGCATTGCTGGTCCTTGTGTGTGCCACCCAATGATTTATAATGATTATTAGGTACATTTGAGGCCACATAACTACTAGTGCAAATTGGGAATTTTTGTAAACCCAAAGGAAACTCTGGCGAATTTTCTGTAGAATTGTCAGATTTTAGGTGCACTTCGGGAGAGCATATCTCCCTCCATAGAGGTCCAATAGGGAGGTGCCATACGCCATTTTGAAGCTTGAGATGTTCCCTACATGGTGTCAAAATCTTGGAATTTTTAGAGTGTTGCGCAGCCCTGTGCAGGCCTGGGAAGTTACTGCCCTGTTTTGGCCCTGTTCTTGGGGGCTGTTTTGGGAAATTTATTCCCGCTTCGTTTCTTAGTCAAATTAAGTGTATAATATATCAAATGGAATATTGAGGTGTCTAGTTTATGGTATAAAAATTTGAGAGCAAATGGTTGAGTTTTTTAGGTGCAGAAATTCAAGGAGTGAAGGACGTTTGGAGTTGTTTCGGGGTTGGTTGGCAATTTTGCTTGTCCAACTTCAAACGGCGATAACCGGAGCAAACGAGCTCGGAACCAAGCATGTGATAGCTTTATAGAAAGGTAATTAAGTAATAAAAAAAGATAGCAAGGTATGAGGGACTGAATTTTTACTGTGCATCCGCAGTAATTTAGAGACCGAACCCTGTTCAGATGTGTAGAAAACGCAAAAGTGTGAAATTGGCTAAGTAGGTTTATGGGAACCCTTAGTGTCTTATTATAATTAAAGTAAACTATTAAAATAGTATAAATAAGTATTCCGCAAGAGTTTACAGTTACGGTCACAGATTATTACGCTTTTTATGTTTTCAACTGCTCGCGTAATAATCGGAAAAAGTTTATTCTCATTTTTATAAATGAATTGCTGTGATTGTAACTGCGCTTAATATCATAATTAATGTTAACAATACCGGTGTACAACGAGCTGTTACATTTTATGGTATCAGAGCAGTTTTGTTAGGGAACTCTGATAATATATATAGATGTGTTATGTGCTGCATAGTTGTATGTAGATTCTTATCGATTACTATATATGTGATTCATTAGTGTGGGTATGATCAGCCCATTTCTTTGTGTTACATGTGTGGTCATCATAAGAAGCTTGCGTAGTAACCTTGGAGCAACGAATGTGAGTCTTTAGCCTGATGTGGTGGCTGCAGTGTTAACTGCTCCATGGACAAGAGATGGCAGTAAGTAAAGTACGAATATTAGAAGACTTAAGGAAAACAGACTTCAATTTTATATCTGACTTTTGATGAAAGTTAAAATAAAATTGTATTATAAGCAAAAGTTGTAAACAATCTATGATATGTGCGGTAGTGACAGAGGCAAGCCTTGTAGTACTGTGGATAATGGGCATATAATTGAGATGAGTTTATGAGAGTGGTGAAATTCCCAAGTATATGTGTAGTATAGTAAGACAATTATGTACAACTGGACTTGGTGAATAGACTTCATCGAGGTGAGAGGTTTTGAACATAAGGAATTATTGAGAAATGATAACATATATGCGTATGTATGAGTTAAATACATTATGTTTGATTAGCAGTTATGAGACCAGGACAGGTGGTGTACACTTGAATGAATTGGGATGGTTAATGTAGAGAAGCAAGTGGAATATTTGATGTATAATCATAAGGCGGTTTGACCACTTGAAATTATTATGTTAGTGAAGTGTTAATTTGAAGAGGTATTGAAATACGGGATTGAAATCCATAAAGAGATAGTGTTGACTAAACATAGGTGAGGTTAACTAATTATGTGTTATATTATTATGTGTTATATGTATAAGGAAAAGTGAAGGAATCGCCATGGATGGCATAAAATAAATGTACAATGAAGACAATATTGTAGTTAATGGATGTCGACTCAAATTGGCAAACGTGTCAGTGATAAATGAATAGGACGGTTGAGATGTACAGTCATGGGTAAGACAGTAATGAGAATTGTAAAGAAATTATGATCTTGTGGTATATATATATAAGTACTACTGACAGTAGTGCGCTTGTGAAAACATTGGTATTTGATATGGAGTGATAGATAGAGTAGAGGTAATTTTCAAGGTAAAGGGATATTCTACAACCACCAAGGGTGGAAGTGATCAGGAAAATTGATTAGTTGCTCTATAGTACTGAGCGTATGTTTATGTGAGCCGTAGCAGACAATGGATTCGAATGGTGGCATGATTTTGTGGGTTATTGTTGTATAACAATAAGGTGAGAAGATATGATTAGAGAATGAACTAAGGTTCAACCCAATATAAAACCATGTGGTTAGTGTGTGAACTAAGTTGCAATAAAGTGTGAAATTAAGTGGTTAGCGAAAGAATTGATGTATAAAATTTGCATAGAGTATGAAATTATGTGTTTAGCAAAAGAGCTAATTTGTAATGCCAAAATGAAGATGATAAGATTAGTTAATGAGTGAAGTTATAATGGTCAGTGCAAGGACTGACGTGTAAGTGTCAGTGCAAGGACTGACGAGTGGCTTTCAGTGCAAGGACTGAGATAGGATTTAGTGCAAAGACTAATGTAAAATTTTCAGTGTAAGGACTGAGGTAGAATTTCGATGCGGTGACTAATGTGAATTTTAGTGCAAGGATTCAAGTGAAGTTAGTTTTCTGTTATTGGACAGATATGATTAGAAGATCCCTGTGTGATGAGAAATGTGATACTTATCTTAAGAGATGTGAGAGGTGTACAGAACTTTGAGAAAAGTGTAGGATTCATGGAGTAGAAATTGTTACGAATTATGTCAGTTGAGTAGTTAAAGTAAAAGAGTAAATAATCCTTGAGAAGGATAGTCAAGGAAGAAACAATGCACCATACCTATATGTGATATGATTAATATACTACTACTATGATTATAGGGGCAGCCCATGTGGTAATACAAAACAGTTTTGCCGTTATACACGGGTATGATACAGACGCCAAATGGACTGGGTCCATATGTAATCTGGTGTGTACTGGGTACATGTTGGCTGTTATACACAGATGTATTATGAGTATAAATTCCTCTGTGTACTGGGTGCAAGTTGTAAGACGTGATAGTGTGGGTATCTCCGTGCGGATTATGTTCCCAGAGACTATTATGAGCTTATAAGAGTAAAATGAGACGAGCAAGTGTTCCGCATTGGTGTAACTGTTAGTGTAGTAGGGGTATGTGATGTAAATGCACAAAGAAGAAACATATGGGGATGCTCCTAGAATAGGGACAGCTAGTGGTAAGATATTATTCCGGCATGGATCATATGGGTGGATTCTCTGATCGGTTGGTCATTACATCTGGGGCCCTTAGGACAGCAAGAGCTCGAGGGGTTAAACCTGTGAATGTTGTTACCCACTGTATTGAGAGAGTTTTTCCATGTGATTAACGCAAAATGTGAGGTCATATATTTTTAAATGGATAATAGTATGTCAGACTTGAATATAAGAGGTGAGGCATAGTGTGTAAGAATTTTGAAGTGTGATAGTGAAGCACTATTGTGGGTGTAAAGTAAGTCTGATGAAATCATTTCGGCTCCAAGCGAGGTAGTGAGTTAGTTGGAATTCTCGCCTTATGATAAAATAGATAATAACATGATTGATGTTGACAGATTGAGTGAGTGCCCTTCTAGGAAGGCTAGTGATGATCAAGAGTTCGAGTTAAAACGGGGGCTTATTAGCCTTAATGAAAGGTCAATTGTAATGGAGTCAAGTACGAATGTGTAATGATAGTTGGAAACTGGAATTGAAATTGGTTACCTAAAAGTGGATAGCTTGGCTTTACCGATAGAGTGGATTGAGGAGTGTTATATAATTGCATATGCCACTTATGGTGGAAAGTGTGTGGAAAATGCACAATGTTGATGATGTTTTGATTAAGTACTAATGAGGTATGGACGAGTGTTTGTAGAAGTCGTGGCAATGATGTAATTAATTTTAAGTGACTGGATAATTAAGTTTCAAGGATTCCTAGCGGATAGGACTTGTATATGAGAGATATGGCATTTTGAATAGTCCATCAGTTAATAGTGAAGTGGGTCGGAAATTGATTCGTTCCAAGGTGTTGAGTGGAAGTTAGTAAAGCTGTAAGGTAATAGTGTTTCGAGTTTGACATCCAGGATTAAGTGACGATGATTACGAGGAAGTGGTATAAATGAGTGGAACATATGGTTAAGTTGCAACATCGGAGTGGAATAAAAGTTGAAAATATTAAGCATGAGTCCTCGATATGGAGGTCATTGATGGGTGTTGTGTTTAGACTGTGAGAGGTCTGAGTATAGAATTGAGCTGACTGAGTTGATAAAGTTAAGATGGTTCAGTTAATGAAAAGAGTAACAGTGAGAGTAAATTATGAATATGATTAGTATATGGAAAGATTCAGGAGTGTGTTTTGATTAAAGGACCTTAAATGGTTAATCGAAGATATGAACCAGTATGAGTATTGTTAGTCTCGTATCCCAAAGAGGAAGATATAGTTGTGAGTACCTAAGAAGAGGTGAAGACACATGACAAGGAAAAGTAAAGTATATGAATATAGAATTTAGTGTGAGTCAGAATTATAGGATACGAAAGTGCCTTCGAAACAAGAAAGTGCGTGCTTAGGCGAAAGCCAAGAAAACAACGAGGTGGTAAGGTTAGTAACATCAGTGAAAAAGACTGGCATAAAAGAGATGTGGGATATTGTTGAAACAGCACGGACAACGAAAAGAGTTAAGTACTAAAGAAAGTGGGAGTTGGAAATACTCCAGGAATAACTAGTGAATGTACATGAGAACGGTTAGAGCCTATTATGGAAACGACTAGAGACTTTTGAGAATGACCATGGGTCAGAAACATAGATAGAGATGAGAATGAAGGGAATTTATACCGAAAAATCCGTAATACTATTATGTTATTACCAAGAAAATCAGTGGAAGTGAAACGGTAAACCAGAGAAAGTTTAGAGTATTGTGAATCAAAAGGTCACAGAAACATAAGAGACGAGTAATTGTGAAGGATCAAAGGATAATGAGTATCATAAAAGGAGATCATGATTGTGATGAAAGTAATATGGTAAAGATACACACCTGAGGAGGCTACTTGGGAGCGGGAGGATGAGATTCTCCGGCCGTATCCTGAGTTAGCGGACAGGTACGATTTAATTTTGCGGACAAAATTCTAAAAGGAGGGGTGAATATAACAACCCTCATTATCAAGTCAGGTTAATTAAGAAAATCAAGCATGAGTGTAGTAGATTAAGTTGTGTTTAAGGAAAGTATCATGAATTATGTCAAGTGGTGGTTCATTGACCAGGAAATTATCATGACAAGATATACAAGGGTACAATTCATGCCAAGCAAGTCTAATAAGACCTTAATATTAAAAAAATAATAAGTTTTAGGGTCAAAATGTAATTATGAGGAAGTTTAAGGGTTTAATTATAATTAAACATAAAATAGTCTACACTTTAATTAAATGATGTAATTAAATTCCTTTGGGAATTTTAAGGGGTTTTAGTTTGGTTAAATATGTTTAAATTAATTGTTAAAAATAGGATGAAGTAAGGATTAGATCGACCAATAGAATAAAATATGTCAGTTATTAAATTTTAACTAGCTTTTAAGTTATAAGTGATTGTTAAGTGATATAAATAAATGAAAAAATCCTAATCTTATTATGTCCTTAAATCAACACTCACGTGGAGGAAGATTGTCCTTGTAGACCAACCAATAAGAAGCCAACACATTTAGGAAAATAGCCTTTGAAGTTAGTAAAGTAGAATTGATCTTTTAGTGCATCATTTAGGCGGTCTTCACTTGAGAAAATGAACGAAAAAAAAAAACTACAGCCTTCTTGTGTCTAAAGCGTGACAGGTTTGAAAGGAAGAGTGGTGTGAGAACTTGGTCTTCTTGTGTCTAAATCCTCTAGCTTCTTTGGGAGAAAAGAGTCTTTAGTGGATGGTGATTAAAACCTTGTTCAAATCGAATATTAAGGTGTATGATATATCAAATCGAATATTAAGGTGTCTAGTTCATGGTATAAAAATTTGAGAGCAAATGGATGATTGGTTTAGGTGCAGATATTCAAGGAGTGACAGACGTTTGGAGCTGTTTCGGGGTTGGTTGGCAATTTTGCTTGTCCAACTTCAAACGGCGATAACCGGAGCAAACGAGCTCAGAACCAAGCATGTGATAGCTTTCTAGAAATGTAATTAAGTAATAAAAAAAGAGAGCAAGGTATGAGGGACTGGATTTTTACTGTGCGTCCGCAGTAATTTAGAGCCTGAACCCTGTTCGGATGTGTAGAAAACGCAAAAGTGTGAGATTGGCTAAGTGGGTTTATGGGAACCCCTTAGTGTCTTATTATAATTAAAGTAAACTATTAAAATAGTATAAATAAGTATTCCGCAAGAGTTTACAGTTACGGTCACAGCTTTTAATTATTAAGCTTTTTATGTTTTCAACTGCTCGCGTAATAATCGGAAAAAGTTTATTCTCATTTTTATAAATAAATTGTTGTGATTGTAACTGCGCTTAATATCATAATTAATGTTAACAACACCGGTGTACAACGGGCTGTTACATTTTCTCTCTAATCAATTTGCGTTGCTACGTTGTTTTAATCATCTATGTACGTTGCTACGTTGCTAACTAATATAAGAGTAAATACTCTTTTTGATCCCTAACAAAAAATTTGGTCTCCACTTTAGTCCCTTACAAAAAAAATTAGTTACTGGTACCTATGAAATTCAAAGTGGACACATTTTAGTCCTTTTGAGCAACTAATGTGGGTCTTTTTTTAATTTGTGAGGGATCACGATTTTAACTAAATTGATCCACTTTGAATTTTTTAGAAACGTAAAGACTAATTTTTTTATAAGGGACTAAAGTGGGGATCGTATTTTTTATTGAGAATTTAAAAGAATATTTACTCCTAATATAAATATTGAATCAAGAAATGAATAAGAACAACCTGCGAAAAAAAAACCTAAAATCTTATGTCCGCACTTGCAGACATATGTAACAACCTAGGTCCGCCTCTGGCGGACCTTGTTTTGCTCCATTTGCAGTCAAATGTAAAAACTCGCACCGCTAATTAAGGAGATTAATTAAATAAATGTGATAATTATGAAATAATTCCATAATTGACCCTAATAATTATTATGAGCCTCTAATAATTATAGTAATTGGGTAATAATGCTGAAAGTCGCTTTTCGGGTGAAAAATGCAGATACCGATTATGCTACCCTGTTTAAATACGTACCGGTGAAGTATCCCGGAAAATTATAATAAGTGCATGATAATTACTAGAATAATATGTAGGACTTGTAAAACGAGTTTCAAGTGAAAATAATGAGAACTGATGCTAGAACTGATATTGGCTATGGAAAAGTGCGTACCGGAAAGGTGCTCCAAAAAATAAAATAAAAATATGAAAAATCTTAGAAAAACGAGTAGGTTAAGATTCCAAAGTTTGGGATCAAAATATTTTGTGTAGCTATTAAGGCTAATACCGCGCGTTATGACTTAACCTCTTTATATTCATTAGTTGGCACATCATCCTAGGTTAAAATTAGCCTTCTACGTGCCTTTTTCTTTGAGAGACAGCAGCTGAGTACCTTGTTTGTCACCTTCATCTTCCCTCACTCTGTTGAGCCAAAATGTCATTTTTATTCTTGGTTTCTCTACCTAAACACCATTACCTTGGGTGAGCTTGCCTTGTGTGGGATTTAGAGTCACCACTGCTGAGTTTTTGTTGCTGTCCTAGTGGATTCTAGGAGCTGAGTTGAGAGTGGGTAGTGAGAACCTTGGTGTTGGCATTTTGAGCTTCAAAGTGTCACCTTTATGGAGAAAGAACCAACCTTGGTATTCCATTTTCGTTCTGGGCCAAAGTCAGAACTTTGAAGGTTCATTGGTGAGCTCCAAGAGCACGTCTTGCTCTGTTTTGAGCTTTGGTAAGTTGTACCAACCTTGATCTTGTGTTTTATACTTTAAAGATGAAGTCTTGGCATGTTAATGGGTAAAATGAAGTAACCAACACCTAAGAGAACTTGCATATGCTTAAAAATGGATCCTTGGACGTATATAAGTGTTAAAAGTTGGTCTTTTGGAGGATGTTTTCACAAAATGCAGAAACCGCATTCTGTCATGAAATATATGGATATGTGTTCGAGGAATATCCGGATATGGATATCCAGATATGGTATCCGGATATGGGGTTTTGTGATATCCAGATATGGGATATCCGGATATGCCCCCGACATATATCCGGATATTCTGAGATTTCGGAGAACAGTAGCTGCACTATTCATACAGTAGGCTATTGGGGCTTTGTGGACCCTAGATTAAGGAAGTTGGACTTCTGTAATTAATGAACTAAGTCAGAATCATGTGATTAAGGGCTTATGGACTTGTTGGAAGCCTTAAGACGTAAAACGTAAAACGTAATGGAAAGGCGTGGTCTTTAAGTTGTATGCTTGTGGTGTATATTTAATGATATATTATTGGTCCATAATAGATTGTGATACTGCTGTATTTGGACTGTGAGAGTGGTTAGACTCTTAGCTTGGATTGATTGCTTGCAAGGTAAGCTTTCGTATCCTCGGTTTAGCCATGTTGTGGTTCCACCATGGGGATGTGATTTATGCATGCTATATTACATGCTTTTGATATTTTGGAAATGTTGTTGAGCTGTTATATGCAATGCGCTGTTATGATATGCATGTGAGTCCACCTATATGGTAAGCCTGAGTATGTAGTACATACAATATGGTGAGGCTGTGGGTGAGGTGCAAGCGGTATTCCTTGTACTTACTATGTGGGTAATAGACGTATTCCTACAATTTCTCTGGCCAGTAGAATAGTGATAACACACATGTCATGAATATCTGTTGCACTGCATACTTTTGGAACTTATACTGGAAATTACTGCTTTTAGAACTTATATTGCACATGTAAGTGAGCTTGGGGTGGAAGATCCTTGAGGACCCCTTTTCTTACTGAGATTTCTTGTTTAGAGATCTCACCCCACGTTTGGGGACGCTTATTTCAGGTTCAGGTAATTTGGGGGCTGATGCCTCTGGCGGCAGGAGGCCAGAGCTTAGTTGATATATAGATTTGTTGTATGCTGACATGACTGGATTTGGATGCTGTTTATGTTTTCTGTCAGTACTATGTTATTTGAGATGAGACTGTTGTTGGGCATTTATGGTCTTATTTGGTGAGCATGGGGATTGTCCATGCCACATTGACTTGTCTTTATGTTTTCAGACATTAGTTGATTAATGTATCAGGATATTGTCCGGACTACGTGTTGTAGATCCGTGACTTTAGATATTCACTTTATATTTATATATGAGGTATTTAGTTAGTTGTCTTGCAATTTACATTCAGGCATTATTTTATGAAATTGATTAAGTAATCAACTTGGTTAAGGTTAATGACGTCATAATTGAATTAAAGAAAAAGTTATTCCGCATTTTAATTAAGCGTGGCTTAATACGATAGTATGTTAACAAACTGGGTTAACACGGGCTATTACATTTTATGGTATCAGAGCACTTTTTAGGGAAAAGCCTGTATGTATTGCAATAACTTAGGATGTTTCGTTGGGTGTCTATCTTGTGTTCTCTCCGATTGGTGTGTATTATGATAATGCATATGTGACCACATGGCGTGAGCCTGATCAACTCATTCTTTGTGTAACTTGTGCAGAGTCATGGTGCAGCCAAGGAGGAACCAGGGTACGAGTGAGGATCAACCGAATCCTGTTCTGGCTGCATTGGCTGAGATGCAGGATGCCCGACTAAACCCGCTTAACTAAGTTCTAACTTTTACGTTTTCTACCTATCCGAACATGGTTCGGTCTTTAAATTTCTGCGGACAAAACGCATAGTACGAACCTCTCATCTTTTGATATGTTATTCTACACTTAATTAACTTTCTAGGAAGCTATCACACGAGTCATAAAGTTCTCGTTTGCTCCGGATATCGTCGTTTGAAGTTGGATAAGCAAATCTGTCAGCCAACCCCAAAATAGATCCTAACAGCCTTCACTCAATCAAACATTATTGAAAATCCACTAAACCAATTGCTCTTAATTTTTTATAAAAAACTAGACACCTCAAGCTTCAATTTGACATATCATACACCTAATTTGACCAAGAAACGAAGCGGGAATAATTTTCCCAAACTCGGTCCAGAATAGCCCCATATGCAGGGACCAACAGGGCAATCTGTGTTCTCTAGCTTCTACAGACCGAAGCCCAACCCAGAATTTTTACAAATTTTTCCAAAAGATAGAGGACATCACCAGGGAGATGTTTTATCCCAAAGTTCGCTTAAATTATGCCAATTTCTAGAAAATTCGTCAGAGTTTCCTGTGTTTTTACAAAAATTCCCAAATTTGCAAAAGTGTTCTTTGACCTCAAATCGTACCTAATAATCATTGGGTGGCACACACAAGGACCAGCAATATCTTGGGGCTCTTATAACCCATCACAGTTTATATCAAATTACTCAATTCATATCACATTGCTTACTTTGTTAACACTTAACATATTTCAATCATCAAGATCCATTTGAATGCATTTTCTAAACATACACATAATCATAACCCTAAAATAGGCCTGTTGCACTTTCATCATATTACATATGCTTCATATTACACAAGATCCAATTTAATAATTACAATTATCCAAATTACATCATGAGTCTCCAAATGCAACATAATAAATAAACCTCAAAATGACATAACCCATATATAACTAGACTTAGAAAAAAAATGACATGAACAAATATGACAATAAATCTAGCCTAGGCCCAATGGCCACCAAAATGCAAAATAAATAATTATACGTCTCGGTCATCTTACGGGCTTTTTGCTTGCCGCTCCGACTCCACTACTACCTCCTGAAATAAAGTCCCCAAGACGGGGTGAGATATTCGAATATATCTCAGTAACCCAGAGATTCTGGAGAATACTCTGACCAATGGTTCACTTCGATGCATATAAATAACATAACATAACATCTTAAAATGGGATAAAGCAAGGGATTTAGTGAAATAGGGGAGCATGAGAATACAAAATATGAAAAAGATGGAATGGTCAATGCCAAAACCACGCAATATCCAGCCTATTGGCTCGGCATATAAGCCTATGGGTTTCAAACCATGGCGTGTTCCCAGAACATCAAACCAAGGCACCCTCCATCCATAACCACCCGAGACTTCCTAGTGTGCTCCTATCCGGATCACACACCACGACCCCAGGTCAATTGGAAATCCCTCACGGAGACCTATCCAGCGGAAGTCCGTAATGCCCGAAGGCAACACGTCTACTGGCCAAAGACACAGTACATCCTATATACCACACACATACTATATGCATGAATATGTTATCCTACATTAATTACATATACTTCCTACCATCACCCTCAACGGGCATGGTGGAACACACAAAAGGATCAAGCCCCAGTACCAAGAGGTTACCTGTATAATCCTCTCCACGTAGCTCCAATGCAATATATATTCTGGGCTCGTTACACAATAGAAATGCCTACACAGAGGACATTCCCAATTAATTACCATTTATACAACAACATGCAAATTATTAACTCTACAAGCATGGTTCCATAATACTCACCATAATCCCACTTGGTCCGGGACCATGGGCAACCCACCGAGCTCACGGTTCAGGGTTCAAATCCAATTACGACAACCTACAATAACCATGTATGGACCATCAACACACGATAAATCTATCAAAATCCAAAAACATCAATTTCTCCACTAGTGAGGTTTGGCCATTAGTGTGTTAAATTACAAAATATTTTTCTTTATTTTCTTTCTAATTTTCTTAAGCACTCTTAGGTTACCAAAGTACCATTTTAGGTTTCACTTTTCATTTTACACCATCTTAACCTCATTTTGCCACTTAATTTGCTATAGGTTCAATTACACAACTCAACACTATCCAATATTTTTCCATTGATTTTCGAACCATCACACAACCCATCTAATCATCATTTAACAACACCACACATCAACCAACTAATTTTACAACATCAAATCCTCACCTTCTCTCACAAGGCCGAAATGCACCATAGGCATTCCCAAGGGATTTTCAATCCAATTCCATTAATCCACACCTCATACAATCCTATTATTACATCATACAACCATCCAACAACTCATTTACACAATCTTAACACAATTCCAAAACACAAAGTCATGGCATCATCCAAAAATTTCATAAGTTAAACTCATTTTTTCACCAATAAATTTTGTTGCATTTATAGCTCCAACACATCATTCTAAGACATAATCATCTAATACACATTTTCCGTTTGAGCTCTCTAACTACACACATCATACAAAACCACTTTAGGGTTCATAAATTCAAGTCAACAATCCAACCAATAGAAAGTGATGAAACTTACTCAATAGCTTGGCCTAAGGCTCCTCCAAGACATACCAAACCATTGGAGCTCCAAATAACTCCATGAATGCAAATCTAAGTCAAAGGGCCGCGGGTTTGGGGGGTTCCTCAAAATGTAGTGGGTTTCCTGACTTAATACTACTACCAATGGTTTTGGAAGGTTGTTTCCAATTAAGACAAAAATCACTTGATTCGGTTGAGATTTGATGAAGTTTGGAGGAAATTAAAATTGAAGTGGAAAGGGGGTTTTGGGGAGGGGGATGCCGCGGGTTCATCAAATGGGAGGATGGATGTGATGATGAATAGTACACATGCTTATGTGTCTTAAGTGGTTTTAAGTGAGGTGGGCCCCACCGCCACCTCACGCGATTTTAAACTAATTTGAATTTTCCTCTGATTCCACTAAACGTCCATAAACTCATAACTTATTTAGAAACTATAATTTTTAACATTAACCATTGTCCTTTAATTACCCTTGATCAGATGAATCCTGAGTTTTCCAGTCATTCGGAGAAAATGTTATTTTAAGCTGTTACGCGGGCCGTAGGCACGCTTCCCCAAATTTACTAATTTCCGTCAAATTTCATCAGAAATCATATTTCCTACTTCTATAAACCATTTATAACTTGTATTCAAAACCTAGAGCTCAAAACTCAATCTGCAGGTTTTACGGTGCAATCGTACCGCGGTATTTTTACCCGGTAAAAATACTATTCACTGAATTTTCTGAAACTTGCATATCCACTCAATTTTTCGTTCTGAATCCATTTGCAGGTTTATTTTTATCATCTGAAACCTTCTACTCAATTTTACCTTCCTAGGGTTATGTGTCTGCCTATTTACCGTTTTACCCTTTCTTTGTATTTTAGCCCAATTTCCAGGATTTTCACTAATCTTTCACCATAATCTTCATTTTATATATTAATATATAATTTAGAAACGCGAGGTGTTATAGCTTTCCTAAGAAGGTACTTTCAGACTTGAGGGAATATTATAACTTGGAAGTGTTGAAAATAATCTAAGTTACCTTAGTGGCCCTAAGTGTGGTTCTAAGGGTATGTAAGATGTTCGAACTCTGTGGATACTTGTGTAACAAATTAGCACTTCATAATGCACTAAAAACATGTAATTACGTAATAAATGGTCTAGACTTGTAATGGGCATATTATTGGCATATGAGTATGAAAAGTGAAATCATTAAATGGTCTAGTCTTGTATATGACTTGATTAATTAATATCTAATTCATAATGTGAATGGTTCCTACTCTAGGTGTGCCTAGAGAAGCTTGCACTTGAGGATTGATTTGGAGCATACGTGTTTATATTGGAGTGTGGGCTGGTGCTAAGCTCTTTGAGATAAGCTCATGGTTTTGGTTGCTCCTCTCTCTTGTGGCCCCACCATGATGGTGGCCATTATGGTTGAATTGTATGAAAGTATGTGATATGTTGTATATCTGCATTCATTCACATTCATATAGATATTATATGATACTTGATGTTATGATGATGCACTGATGATGTAAGTCATGAGGATCCTGGCCAGTGATCATGGTATATAGAATGCCTATGACTGAGTTATTTCATACTACAGTTTGTGTTAACTGCTTATGGCTTGACCCTGAGAGTCACACTAGGCATGCTGGACATGTCAGTTACCTATTCTTGGGAGAGCCCTTGAATAGTTAACCAGAAGATGAATTATGATGCTATGTTTATGTTATATGTTTGTTATATACGCATTTTATCTGACTTGTCATGCAGGAAGTGGGCTCAGGGGATTAGAGGATCCTCTAAGAACCTTGAGCTTACTGAGATGTTGTTATCTCACCCCATTTTGGGGACATCATTTCAGATACCCATGGTAGCGGTGAGACTCCTAGGGGTAGGGTCTAGCTATGGACTAGTGGATTAATGTTGTTGTTTATGTTAGGCCTCTATTTTGTTTTATGGCATGTGTAGTGTTTTGAAATGCCTAGTTAGATTATTTTGATATTATATTGATGTATATAATAATGCTCATGATTGTTATTATTTGAGTTTCTGGATTATGGATGTATTTATTATGAGTTATGTTATATGCATGCAATAAGGACATATAGACATGATGTATGGATGTATTAATTTGGGCACGGAGCCATTATGTATGAACTGACCCTGAGAAGGGATCACAATCCGTGTGGGACTTGTGAGCTGTCTGTTTATTTAATTATGTTTATCAGGTTTGATTATGTGTGGGATCGATATCCCCAGTTCTCCGATAACGTTATGCTGCCCGCGAGACTCCTTCAGGAATGACCCTTGTTGTCATATCGGGTTGGTCAATGGCCACTGGTAATGGCTAATGGGACTTTGTTAGTAGATTAAGATGTTAAATTACGCTAATGTAATATATCATGTGACTCTTTTTAGAAATGTTTTAGAAAATGCTTCAGAAAAAGTTGACTCGTATTTTTACAAGACACTTTATTAATCTTTCAATAAAATCTCTTGCTGTGTGTGCTATAATATCATGATGTTAACAACCGGAGTACTACAGGGTGTTACAAGCAAGTAGTAATCTAATAGCTTCAAGTATTGCAATGGATGCATAGGTTTCATCATAGTCAATTCTTTCTTCTTGATTGTGACTTTTAGCTACTAGCCTTGCTTTGTTCCTTGTGATTACACCATTTTCATCAAGTTTGTTTCTAAATACACACTTAATAACAATCACTTGATGATCATCCGGTTTAGAGATAAGTTCCCAAACATCATTTCTTGTAAACTGGTTGAGTTCCTCTTGCATTGCAAGCATCCAATTTTCATCTTGAATAGCTTTCTCAATTGTCTTGGGCTCAACTTGAGAGACAAAAGCTAGGTGATTGCAAGCATTCCTCTAAGAACTTATTGTTAAAATACCCTTTGACATATCTCCAAAAGAACATCCATGGGGTGTGATTTGGCTTACTTATAATCCTTTGGTAGCTCTTGTTGCTCACTTTATTGAATACCTTGATCATCATTATTGCTTTCTTTTTCCTTGTTGCTAGCATCCATATCTTCCAAAGACAAGTCTTCCATAGTATCTATAATACCATCATCACAAGACTTTCTTTGCAAGAAAGAGTTAGTTTCGTCAAATACAGCATGAATGGATTCTTCAATAGTCATGGTTCTTTTGTTATATATTTTATAAGCTTTGCTAGTAAGAGAATAACCAAGAAATATGCCTTCATCGGCTTTAGCATCAAATTTACTTAGGTTATCCTTACCATTATCCAAAACATAGTATTTGCAACCAAACACATGAAAATATGCAATGTTAGGTTTTCTTCCTTTAAAAATTACATAGGGGTTTTCTTAAGGATAGGCCTAATTAGTGTTCAGTTAATTACATAGGAAGTGGTACTCACTGCATCGGCCCAAAAGTACTTAGGAAGATTACTTTCACTAATCATAGTTCTAGCAAGCCCCTCTATTACTTTATTCTTCCTCTCAACACCCCTATTTTGTTAAGGTGTTCTAGGAGAAAAGAAATTATAACCTATGCCATGCTTATCACAAAACTTTTCAAACTTTAGATTTTTTAAACTCGCCACCATGATCACTTCTAATATGTACAATTTTCATGCTTTTCTCATTCATAACATGATTTGCTAGTTTCTTAAACAATTTTTATGTATCATGCTTATGTGGCAAGAAAAAATATCCATGTAAATCTAGAATAGTCATTAATGATCACAAGAGCATAATAATTACCACCGAAACTCATTATCTTTGTGGGACCAAAAAATCGATGTTTAATAACTCTAGAGGCTTAGAAGTAGAAACAACATTCTTACTTTTAAACGAAGTTATAATTTGTTTTCCATTTTGACGAGCATCACACAATCTCTTTTTCAAACTTGAGTTTAGGAAAACCAATCACTAAATCTTGTTTAATTAACTTGTTTAGATAACTCATACCAATATGTGCTATGCACCTATGCCACAACCAAGTTTCATCACTTTTACTAATTAAGCATGTAGCATCATGTGAAGAACAAGCATCAATGACAAGCATATACACATTATCAATTCTATGACCAACAAATTTGTCTTTACCATCAAGTAAACTAGTAATATGACATGTCATAGAATCAAACATGATTTTAAATTGCTTATCACATAGTTGGCTAACACTAAGCAAATTATGTTTCAAATCCTCTACCAAAAACATATCTTCAATAAAAGTAGTAGAAGATGTTAGGAATGTGGCTTCCATACTTAAGGGGGCTGAATTGAGTATTACAAAATTTTCGCAAAATCCCCCTTCTAGTTTCTAAGTAATCATTTCAAAAAAAATTTAATATATGCAAAGCTAATCAATACATTCAAATAATCAATAAAATATAATATATCACAATTATAAAGCGTTTGTTAGGACATGTAAGATATCAAAAAAATAATTAAAGTGCTAGAAATAAAGAGTGAGGGTTTAGAAAAATGAAAACTTAATATATCCTGGTTCGGTCACTGCCACTTGTGACCTACGTTCAGATTGAAGTCGATCGATCAATTCTTTCACTATTCGCCAAGCTTCATGGGTGATTTACAAATCATTACAACCTTCTAAGACTTCAGACTCTTGGATGCCTTACAACCTTCCAAGACTTCTGGCTCTTGGATGCCTTTTATAACCTCACATAATTAAAAATGTATTATTATGATTGACTTGTGGATTAGAGGACTAAATTGGTGAAAATCCTGAATTTCAGGTGAAAATACACTAGAAGGGCAAAATGATAATTTGACAATTACTCAACTTTAAAATTATGAAATGATATAATTAGACATTATTTGGTAAATATATTGTTGGATTTTCATAATGAAATTTGGAAGTGAATATGCACTTTTTTAGAATATTGATGAATGGTGATTTTTAGCGGATAAAATACCGCAGTATAATTTTACAGAGAGACTCAAAAATTATATTAATATTCTTGGAATGGATATACGTTGAAAGAAGTGTTTATAACCACGAGAAATATTTATTTGAAGAATTTTGATATTTTTGGAAAAATACAGTTAGTTTGAGTATACGGGCAAAAATTAAATTATGCAAAAATTGCCCGGGTCTTTTAGATACTATATTGTGACATTATTAAACTATAATTGTGCATCTTGAATTTATAAAAATACCTAAGTCTTGAAATCAATTGAGATTTCAGGAAGATTAAATAAATAAATTGAATTTAGATATTTTCTATATTTTCCCAAAAAGTCAATATTGGTGGCTAGGCTTATTAAATCATGAAATCAATGTTACAAACTCATCTTCTTCCTTTTCCTAAGAGTCTTGGCTGAAACCTCCATTGGAGAATAGCTTAGGTTTGCAAATTTTTATTATGACACTGAATCAAGAAAGTTACAACATTAAAAATACCCGGAATCATTGGAAGCTTGGAATTCATTCCTCAGGCTATTATGAAGACTTTTGGGGTGAGAAAACCTTACTTTCATATTGTTTTGTGGTGATTTAATATCTAGGTTTTCAAGAAAGATGTAAACGTGAATAGTGATGTTCAAGTGATTTTTGGACTTGGTTGTAGTTGGAAAAAATGATAAGTATTAAAAATAATCGGTGAAAATGTTTTCAAAATGCCATTTTGACATCCTTTGCGATTCTTGAAAATTTTGAAGACATAATGGATGTGTATGTTGGTGAGTATGGTTAGAGAGATTTTATGGCTATGTCCTTTTGGAATTTATTGGTTGTATGGATAAATAAATAGTAGAAATCCAATAAAATTTTAAGATAATTGGTGCCAACACTTAGACAAATTTTTAAGGATGGAAAATTGATAATTTGTGAAAGAAAACTTTGATGGATGATGTAATTTGTTAATGGTTGTTTTAATCATAAATTATTATGTTTAGAAAGAGTTTTAAGGATATGAATTGGTTGAGAAATCCTTTGATCCCCTTGATGCACACATTCAGCCATATTGGGATTTTAAAGGGGAAAAATGTAAATTGTGTTGCGGCTTGATGGAGAGTGCTTGAGTATATTGGTAATTTCGTTGATGTGGTTAAACAATGACTAGAATAATTGAATTCATGAAAAATCTTTCTTAGAGTCTTTAAGGTATCTCTCGGCCTTATGGTTTTAAAAATGATTGGAATTGTTGTAAATCATAATAGAGTGTAATTGTAGTGTAGCATGGTGTGTGAGATGCTTGTGAAGCAATGGGATTGGTTGGTTCGGATTAAATCACAATTGGTTACACTTTGTGGTGTAATGGTCGTGAGCTAGGGTTTTCTGAGAGTTGTTGTTAATGTTTGCTTATATATTCTCAAGCATGTTATTGATCATATTGTGGTATGATCATTGTAGGTAGAATCTCTTTGATCTAATCTTGGAAGATTAAGCTTTGGAAGCTTATCTTTATTGGTTTGTGAGCTTGTTTGTAAATCTTTTTACAGGAAAACTTCTGTGTAACCCGGGGTTAGTCCCTTTGTTTTCTCCACCATTTCCTTTAGGAATGGTTGGAATTTGTGATCTATGATATAAAGTATCTTTATTCATATAATATGTTGTGTGAAATATACTTGTTGTTTGTGAAGCCTGATTACTTATTGAGCCTAATTCCTCGTGAGACCTGATTGCCTATGGAGCCTGATTGCTCGTGCGGCCTATTCGTCGTGAGGCTTGATTGCTTGTTCCCTGATTAGTAAAAATTGGGGGGGACTTCCGCCAGATAGGACTCTTTGTGGGGGTTCCAGTTAGCGTTGGCCTTAGAGTTGTTAACACTCTAGGAATGTCTCAGGAGTTATATGATTAGGTCCTTGAATAATATCCCCGATGGATGTTCTTGGATTTGTACCAAGTTGGTTATTGATTGTCTGATTGATTGTATGATGGTATGATGTACTATATGGATATTTTTATTGTTTGCACATTTGAGTGAGCCATTGGGTGGAGTGACCTTCCAAGACCCGTGGTGTGAGAACCCGCACCGTTAAATGAGGAAATTAATTAATTAAGTGAGAAATCAAGAAATAATTCCATAATTGACCTTTAATAATTATGATAAGACTTGGATAATTAATATAAGGGCTTAATAACGCTGAAAGTCACTTTTCTGACGAAAAGTGCAGATATCGGTTCGGCTCCACAATATAAGTGTGTACCGATGAAGTATCCCGAAAAATTACAATAAACATGGAAATATTCCTATAATAATATATAGGACTAGTGTGTCAAATTTCAAGTCAAAATAATTAGAATTGGCATCAAAACTGATACCGTCTATGTAAAAGCGCGTACCGGCAAAGTGCTGCAAAAAATAAAATAAAAATATAATAAATCCTATAAAAATGGATATGTTCAGAATCCAAAGTTTGGGATTAATATAATAAGTGTAGCTATTAGTGCTAATACAGTGTGATTAAACTTAATGAGGGTATAAATGCTAAATGGCACCTGATCCTAGGTCATTTATGGTGCCTCCTACGTGAGTGTTGGTGCTCAGCTGCTGCCACCTCCTTCCTTGGTCACCATTGCTTGAAAACCTCTCAAACTTCCACTTCCCTTGTCAATCTACTTCATCTAAACACATGACTTGGTGTGGGTTAGCATTGTGAGGGAGAAGAGTGCATTATTTTTGACTTTCAGCCACTATCTTAGAAGGGTGTGGGCTAAGTTCCTTGGCTTGAGTTGTTGAAGCCATTTTCTTGGTAGTTGATACTCCAAGAAGCAATCTTTGTGAAGAAAAGAACCGTCTTGAAGCTCATTTTCACGTACCCTTGGAGTCAGCACCTTGTAGCTGACTTGAAAGCTCCAAGAGCATCATTTATTTCTGTTTTGGGAGCCTTGGGTATGTTTCTCACCCTTGATCATGGTTTCCTTGTTAAAAGAGAATTCATGGCATGTAAAATGGTAGGATTAATTAGTTAACATGATCACTGACCTAAAGGAGTGTAAAAATGCATGCTTTAACGTGTATTAGTGTTAAAAGAGGAACCTTGGGAGTGATATCTCGCGAAATGCAGAAACTGCATTCTGTCACGAAATATCCGGATATGGATATCCAGATATGTCCCTGACAAATATCTGGATATTCTGGGAATTTCGTGGCAGTCACTGTTCTGTTCTGACAGAATGATATTAGGTGTTGATGAACCCATAATTGGTTAAGTGAACCTTTGTAATAATTAATCTAAGTCAGAATCAATGGGATTAAGGGCTTATGGCTTTGTTAGAAGTCTAATGGCATGAGACTTAAAAGGAAAGCGATGTCTTTATGTCATCTACTTGTGCATTATGAATGTTGATATGATTGCTGGTGGAAACAGACTGTAAGAGTGTTGTTTGTGGACCTTGGACTGGGTTGGGCTCTTGTGTTGGATAGTTAGCTTGCGAGATAAGCTTTCGTGACCTAGATTTTGCCCATGTTTGGTTCCACCATACCCCATGGGGGGATGATTTATATGCATGGTGTTGTTTTATGAAATGTTGGTTTATTGAAATGCTATTGAGCTGTTAAGTGTATATGCCTTATGGCATGTGTATGTTGTTCCACCTAGACGGTAAGCCTGAGTATGTGGCATCATACGATATGGTGATTCTGTGGGTGGGTGCAAGTAGCGTCTTGCACTGATTGTAGGTTGTAGACGTATGTAATTCCTGCATGTTCTCTAGCCAGTAGGATTTTTTACACACTTGACATGATTATATGTTGCATTACACTGATTTTGGGACTTATATTATATTACTGCTTTCGGAAATTATATTGCACATGTAAGTGAGCTTGAGGTGGAGAGATCCTTGAGGACCCCTTGTTTTACTGAGATTTCGTTTTAGAGATCTCACTCCACGTTTGGGGCACATTTTCAGGTTCAGTTACCTCGGGGTTTGAAACCTCGGGCGGCAGGAGGCCGGAGCTTAGTTGATTGATGCATGCTGATATTTTTGATTTATCTGGTTGCTGACTATGCTTTATCTTCATTATATTGTTATCTTTGTTGAGACTTTGTTGGGCTTTGTTGCCTTATTTGGTGAGCATGAGGATTGTCCATGCCACATTGTTTACGTTTTGTTTAGATAGACTTGAGTTGTATAAACTGTCAGGATATTGTCCGATCTACGTGTTGTAGCTCCGTTACTAGAAACACATTTATATATAAGGTATTTCAGTTAGTTGTTGAATTGCAATTTACATACATGCAATCTATTGAAAATGAATAAATTAATCAGCTTGGTTAATAATAATGATGTTATAATTGAAAGGAGAAAGTTAGTTCTGCATTTTAATTAAGCGCTGCTTAATACGATGATATGATAACAAACCGGGTATACACGGGGTGTTGCACGTGGTTTACTGAGATTGTAAAATCTCACCCCGCGTTATAGGGCATTATTTTCAGGTACCACTAGTGTTGTTGGAGGAGTAGTGGGCAAGAAGCCTTCTTAATGTGGATATGAATATATGGAGTATTTTGACATGTACATAGGAGTGCATAAGGATTTACCTGGCATTTTAAGATATTATTTTGATGTACATGGTAGTTGCTTATTTTGTATCATTGACATAGTGCATGAACGTTGGTCTTGTATTTATCTAGTTGTTGTAATCCTAAATGTATAATTGAAGGATCTTGTGTATGGAAAATATTGATGTATGTGATGAAAGAGTTTTAGGCCTATTATAGTTATTGATGATGTTTAATTATAAAGAATGTCAAATGGGATATTATGTATGAATGGTTAATAAGATGAGTTGTTAATGCGAAATAAAATTGTAAATCGAGTAAAGTGACATAATATGAATTGATGAATATTGTGGGTTGTAAGTGCACCAAGATATGTTGATCCTTTGGATGCCACCCTTTTGGTCAATTAGGTATCTTGTTGAGTATTGGAACACACTTGTATAAAGTGGAGGAAAGTTGTAAAAGCAAAGGAGACTATGTTAGAATTTCTAGAAAAACAGTGAGATTTTACCCTAACTTTGAGAGACCCTAACTCTCTCTACAGTGGTCTGAATAAGGCGTACCATACCTTATTTTGAATCTTAGGATGTTACCCATATTTTCATAAAATTTGGTGTCGATTGGAGTTATAGAGAATGCCCAGTTTGAATTTGAATGAGAGTTATTTATGTCCACGCTGAAGTTGACAACATTGTTATACGTTTTTAAAAAATTCATATCTCTCTCAATTCTTACCCAAATTAAGCTTATGATATATCAAATCGAATCTTGAAATGTCTAATAGAACATATTATAATTTGAGAGAAAAAAGATAAGTAGAACGTCTACAATTTGAAAAATAGCGAAGGATGTTTGTATTCTTGAAAGTGTAGTTTTGACTGGTTGAAGAAATTAGCTTACGGCGAGAGTATCCAGAGTTATAGAACTCAAAATGGGATGTGTAATACCTTGTTGAAAATTTAAAAGAGTGTCAAATAACATATCAAAAGATGGGAATTTATGGACAAGTAGTCCAATTGCAATTTTGATAAACTAAATGTACCTCAAATAGGTAAAACGTGAAATTATGTATTTCTGCTTCGTTGGTTTATGGGAACCACTTAGCAACTTTAAATGGACGTTGTATGATGTTAAGCAATAATATTTATTGTTCCACAATAGATTTGAGTTACGATCATATTTTTGGAAAAATATTAATGTGGATGTTTTATAAAATAAGGATTTTGTAAATGGCATTAAAAAAAATGTTTTACCGTATTTTTAAAATAAACTATTGTGATTGGAACTGTGCTTAATATCATAATTGATGATAACATTACCGGTCGCGAACGGGGTGTTATACATTTCACTCCAAATTTACTTAAGTATTTGGATACCTTTCAAATATAATGGGTCTCATAACCCTCTCAACTCAAGAATACAAATGAGAAAGTGTTTGGAAACAAATAACGCTCTTAAAGTGTTGATATACAACTTAAAGCACTATGGGGATATGAATTTTCACAATATTTCAAATATATTTGATCTTTGAAAGATATGAAAAAATATGCAAATGATAAATTAGAGACTCTCAAAGTATGCTTAAGATGTTTAGGAATGATGCCCAAATAGTTTTAGGGCATTTGGGAATGTATATATAGTGATTTTGCTCAAAACTAGTTGTTTATAGCTGTTATAAGCTTTCTGTCGCGGATAGGAATCGGTTCCCAACCTTTCCATAAAAAGGGAATCGATTCTCATATGGTGGTAATCACATTCCTAATAGGGGAATCGATTCTCATATGCAGGGAATTGATTCCCAACCTGTTGGAAGGTTGGAAATTTCACAACAATAATATGTCGTATTTTGTGCATAACTTGAGCTCTTCTTATTGGATTGATGTGATCTTAGTCTTGTTGGAAAGATAAGAGAGAGATATATAACTTCTATGCAGAACACAAGATTCAAATCCATCATATTGGATACAAAAAATTGTACAAAAGATAGAAGCAAAATTATGCAGCAAATTTTAAGTTCAAATGTGTTCTAACTTACTTCCAACCACTTTTTATGAAAGATTTTGACTTGATAAATATGTTTTGAATTGATAAAACATTTCAAGGATCTTTTCCATGGGTTTTTCAAATTTCTTTCAAGTATATAAAGTTTATAATTATGCAGTTTGAAAAACACGTTTACTTGAGCTCATGCAATGCAATCTACCATATACCCTCACATATAATTCTAATTCCTAAAAGTATATTCTAAATATGATTTTAGACTTAAATTTATTTCTTGTGTCTTGGATTTTTATTGAGTGTGATGTTTTGACTTGTTAGATATGACAATGCTTGACACTTTGTTGGTTTTGATCATTTTTCATCATGGTTGTGATATTGAGCTTCTCTTAGATGTTGTCTCGAGTTTGTTGTCTTTGATCTTGGTGTTACTCTCCTAATTATTTCTTGTTTCTCTTGATCCAATGATCTAGCCACTTTGATATGTCATTACTCTTTTTGTGTGGTATCTTCCATATTCATATATGGTTGATGCTTTTTGCTTTTGATCAATGTTCTTTTTTTTTCCACTTTGTTATCATCAAAACATACCTTGTATTTATAGAAGAATTATCAATTTTGCCAATTCCTAGTATCTTGCCTTTGTTGTTATCTCTATATGTGACATGCCATATCCTTGTTATTTTATGATAAGTGTAGAGAATCTAGTCACATCTCCTGTTATATGCTTGAAATATCCACTATCAAGGTACCATTTAGTGTTTTTTTTCCTTCAAGCACACTTGTACCTACAAAACAAATGCATTTACTTGATTTTTGGTACCAAAGGCTTTTGGTTCCATTTATGTTAGGCTTGGATAGCAGCCCATCATTCGAAACAGTGGGTGTAATGTACCTTTTACAATCCAAATTTGTTTGTGAGCATTTCTCCTATACTTGCAATGGTATGCATTATGGCCTTTTCTACCATAATAGTTACATTTAACAAAAGTGCTTTTGGACATATATCTAGCATGTTGATGATGTGCATATGAAGCTTTGGCATTAGAGTGATGCACTTTAGGTTTCTCAAAACCTAAACCATATGTAACATGTGTAGGTCTTTGTCCACCAAGTATAACATTTAAACTTTTCCTAGCACAAGCAAACTTTTCTAAGTCATCATTTAGCCTTTTAACTTCCTCCTTAAACTTTTCACATGTAGTACATGATGTAGAAGAAGAAGATGCACCATTAGATTTAGATAAGCATACAAGACAAGTAGTACTAGCATCCAACAACTTTAAAGTTTCATTTTCATTTTTCAAATCAACAAGTTATTCATTTAAAGAAGCTACTTGTTTCAACAAATCATCATTATGTTTTCTTACTAGTATAAGGTTTCTAGCACATTCCATAGTTTCACATGTATTTCTTTAAAAGTATTTTTCAATTCATCATAGGAAGGTTATAAGATGAACAAATAGAATTTACCTCACTAGCTTCATCATCTTCCTTAGTCATCAAGAAAAGATTTGCTTCCTCCTCACTTGATGAAGAACTTGAGCTAGAGGAGCTTCATCCCATGCCATGTAAGTTTTCCTTCTTTTCTTCTCGCTTTTGATTTTGGTTTGAAGTGTGGGACAATTATTTCTATAGTGGCATTACTTACCACATTCAAAATATGTAACTTGAGCATTGGTAGTGTTAGAATCTCATTTTAATTTCTGTTGGACAGCACCTTGTTTTGCTCTTTAAAGGTTCATCTTTTTGAAGTATTTTCCATACTTTTTAATGAAAAGTATCATTTCATCTATATCAATGTTTCTTATTTGATTCATCATTTTCAACTTCCTTGGAGATAGTGGACTTAAGAGCAACACTTTTAATTTTCTTCTTGGCTTGATTTCTTTGAGCATGCATTTCCATCTCAAAATCATATTCTTGGAACTTTCCAAATAGTGTAGCAATTTGCATTGTGTTAAGGTCCTTAGACTTATAGATGGCCAAAACCTTGGCATCATACTCCTTGGTCATGAACTTTAAAATTTTGTTGATTAATTGCTCGTCATTATAATGGATACCTAAAGCATTTAACCTTGTAATGATGTGAGTAAAATATTTTTGCAATAAACACTCTTATCAATAAACATTTCACAAGTTTCAAATTCTCTAATAAGTGCATTTTGTTTGAACCTCTTAACCTCATTAGTGCCTTCATGTATAATCACTAACACTTTTCATATTTCCTTAGCGGTATTACAAGAGGAAATCCTAAAATATTTATCTCTCCCTAGAGCATTTGTAATTAGATTCTTAACCTTAGCATTCCATTGAGCTTCTTTTAGTTCTGAGTCACTAAATTCCTTTACTTTCTTAGGAACCTTTTGACCATTGTCATCAAGAATAGTAGGGAAAACATAACCTTCCTCAATCGTTGTCCACAGTCTCAAATCTATAGATTCTAGAAAGATTTGCATCATAGATTTCTAATATGGATAATCTGTTCCATTAAAATAAGGTGGCCTATTAGTTGAACTACCCTCTTGAGGCAAATCACTATGAAAGCTAGCGATATTATGGATCTTTATCTCGAGATGATTAAACCTACAGTAAGAGAACATAAGCTCTAATACCATTTAAAAAATAATGGCTAAACAATCACACAAGAGGGGGTCAATTGTGTGTTACTTCTTTTGAAAGAAACAATATATATCAATAGCTATTTACAAGAAAATCAACACAAATGAATCCAAAGAATATAATAGCAATTTCCAACCCTTAAACAGAATCAAAACATAACATATAACATGTAAATGCAAGTTATTGCAGCGGAATCAAAAAGAGAAGGGAAAAGAGAAGAAAACCCCGAATTTATCCTGATTCACACTTTAACCACTTGAGAGCTACATCCAGACTGCTGTTGATTGTTTCACTATCATTAAACTTTCAACAGGTGCTTGAAGAAACCAATACAAAGGAATTTTACAAGAATCTTGATCCAATCTCAAACTATGCCCCTATAGGATCTGTAACAGCCTGTGTTAACCCGGATTGTTAACATACTATCA
Source organism: Gastrolobium villosum (assembly GCA_032173675.1). Lineage (NCBI taxonomy): Eukaryota > Viridiplantae > Streptophyta > Magnoliopsida > Fabales > Fabaceae > Gastrolobium > Gastrolobium villosum. Next base: position 27,056 of record JAVKPL010009878.1, read on the forward strand.
TATTAAGCTACGCTTAATTAAAATGCGGAATAACTTTTTCTTTAATTCAATTATGACGTCATTAACCTTACGTCCAAACACAGCAGTATCACAATCTGATATGGACCAATAATACATCAATATTTATGCATCACAAGCATACAACTTAAAGACTACGCCTTTCCTTTACGTTTTACGTCTTAAGGCTTCCAACAAAGCCATAAGCCCTTAATCATATGATTCTGACTTAGTTTATTAATTACAGGAGTTCAACTTCCTTAATCTTGGATCCACAAACCCTCAATAGCTTACTGTTCACACAGCACAGCTACTGTTCTAAGAAAACCCAGGATATCCGGATATCACAAGGGACATATCCGGATATGCCATATCCGGATATCACACTGGACATATCCGGATATACCATATCCGGATACCCAGATCCCACATCCGGATATCAATATCCGGATACCATATCCGGATATGGATATCCGGATACCATATCCGGATACTGATATCCGGATATCTGTTCGACAAATATCCGGATATCTCACGACAGAATGCAGTTTCTGCATTTCGTGAATATCCAGTCCAAAGGTTCAACTTTTAACACTTGTACACGACCAAGGATCCATTTTTAAGCATATACAAGTTCACTTATGTGTTGGTTACTTCATTTTAACCTTTTACATGCCAAGACACCACTTTTAAGCAAGATAAACTCATGATCAAAGGTGAGGGAACTTACCCCAAGCTTGAAACAGAGTAATGTGTGCTCTTGGAGCTCTCCAAAAGCTCCTCAACTCAGGCCACACAAAGGTGTACGAAAATGGTGCTCAAGACTTGATCTTTCTACCCAAAGGTTGCTTCTTGGAGCTTCCACCACCAAGGAAAAGCTCACAACTCCCTCTCAACACAACTCAACCCCCAAAACAGACCTCAAAATATACTCCACCATGGCTGATGGTGCAAAGAATGCAGCCTCACACTCCCACAACCCACCCAATCAAGTGTTTAGAAGAGGAAATGTGAAGGAAATGGCTTCAACCTCAAGAAAAGAGAAGAGAAGCCAATGACACAGTGTTTTTGGAATTTCTGCTCAGCCCCTTCACGTATGATAAGGGTTTGTCTAGGGTTTTGTGCCTTAGTATGCTTATTTATAGGCACAAGGTCACTTAACGCGCAGTATTAGCCTTAATAGCAACGCAAAAGATCTTGATCCCAAACTTTGGAATCTAGACCTAGACATTTTTCTAAGATTTTTCATATTTTTATTTTATTTTTCGGAGCACCTTTCCGGTACGCGCTTTTCCATAGCCAGTATCAGTTCTGGCATCAGGTTACATTATTTTGACTTGAAACTTGTTTTACAAGTCCTACATAATATTCTAGTAATTATCATGCATTCGTTATAATTTTCCGGGATACTTTTCCGGTACGCATTTATACCGAGTAGCAGAACCGGTATCTACGCTTTTCTTCCGAAAAGCGACTTTCAGCATTTTTATCCATTCATTATAATTATTTAAGCCCAATAATAATTATCAAGGTCAATTATGGAATCATTTTCTAATTATCATAATTAATTCACTAATTACCTTAATTAGCGGTGCGGGTTCTTACATTCACCCCACCTTTTTTAAGGATTTTGTCCTCAAAATCAGAATATACCTGTCTCGAAAGTCGGGATACTGTCGGAGAAGCTCATCCTCTCGCTCCCACGTGCACTCCTCGGGACTACGCCCAGTCCACTGCACCTTGACCATCGGAATGATCTTGCTTCTAAGCTGTTTCTCGCCTCGATCGAGAATCTTGAGTGGTTCGACGGGAGTCTTTAGGTTCTCCCGAACCTCCACATCATCCGGTTGCACCACGTGCGAAGGATCCGCCACGTACTTCCGAAGCTGAGACACGTGAAACACGTCATGAATGTTGGCTAGGTTCGGAGGTAAGGCAAGTCGATAGGCAACTGGTCCTACTCTACCAAGGATATGGTAGGGCCCAATGAATCGCGGGCTCAACTTCCTCACGCCGAGTGCTCGTCCAACACCGGTGACAGGTGAAAGTCTCACAAACACGTGCTCACCCTCACTGAACTCCAGTGGACGATGCTTGACATCGTAGTAGCTTTTCTGGCGATTCTGTGCCTGCTTCAACTTTTCCCTGATCATCTGGATCTGCTGGGTAGTATCTTGGACAAAGTCCAAGCCAAATAGCTCTTTATCTCCAACCTCAGACCAGCAGGTAGGAGTCTGACACCTCCTACCATACAGCGCCTCGTAGGGTGCCATGCCCAGACTAGCATGAAAACTGTTGTTGTACGAGAATTCTACCAACGGAAGGTACCTATCCCATGCAGAACCCTGCTCCAATGTGCAAGCTCTCAACATGTCCTCCAATGTCTGGATGGTCCGCTCAGTCTATCCGTCAGTCTGAGGGTGATAGGCGGTACTCAATCTCAACTGCGTACCAAAAGCCTCATGCAGTGCCTCCTAGAACCGAGATGTGAACTTCGGGTCCCTATCACTGATGATACTCTCGGGCACCCCGTGAAGCCTCACAATCTCACTGACATATAGTTTGGCCAACTGCTCTGTAGTGAAGCTCACCTTCACTGGAAGAAAATGGGCAGACTTGGTTAATCTGTCCACAATGACCCAGATAGAGTCACAACCAGCCTGAGTTTTAGGCAATCCCACCACGAAGTCCATGGAAATACTCTCCCACTTCCACTGTCGAATCTCCAGAGGTTGAAGTTTACCAGACGGTTTCTGGTGCTCAATCTTTACTTTCTGACATATAAAGCATTTGGACACGTAGACCGCTATGTCCTTCTTCATGCCCGGCCACAAAAAATTTCTCTTTAAGTCCTGGTACATTTTTGTAGCACCAGGGTGGATAGTAAACCGGCCCTTATGAGCCTCTGCCATAACCTCTTCGGTCAATGGCCCTCGAGGAATAACAATCCTCTTCTGGAACGGCAGCAATCCATCCTCATTCCAAGACACACCGTCCTGGTTCTTCACATAATCAAGGCACTCTCTTTGCACTTGCGCCTCTTTAATCTTTTCCATCAGTTCATTAATCACTTCTGCTGTTTCCATCTCAAGCAGTGCGCCCCTAAACAAGGAGTTCACTCTCAAGTCTCTGAACTTTTCGATCACCTCGTAGTCGCTCATCATCAAGCTGGATAAGCTCACGGATTTCCGACTCAAAGCATCGGCTACCACATTGGCCTTGCCAGGGTGATACCTCAACTCAAAGTCGTAGTCCTTCAAGAACTCCATCCATCTTCGCTGTCTCATGTTCAACTTCTTCTGGTCAAACAGATACTTCAGGCTCTTGTGATCACTGAATACAGCAAACTTCATGCCAAACAGGTAATGCCTCCAAATCTTGAAAGCAAAAACAATGGCTGCCAACTCCAAGTCGTGAGTCGGGTAGTTCTCCTCATGAGGTTTCAACTGTCTTGAAGCATAGGCAACAGCTTTCCCTTTCTGCATCAACACACAGCCTAGCCCCTTTCCAGAGGCATCGCAGTATAAATCAAACTGTTCCGCAGGATCAGGAAGGACTAACACAGGAGCAGTAGTCAGTCTCTCCTTCAACTCCTGGAAACACTCCTCACACTCATGTGTCCACACGAATGGAGTCTCCTTTCGGGTAAGGCGAGTCATCGGTAGCACCATCTTGGAGAATCCCTCTATGAACCTCCTATAGTACCCTGCCAAACCCAAGAAGCTTCTCACTTCTGTAACCGTCTTGGGCCTCTCCCAGTCCATCACGGCCTCAATCTTGTTAGGATCAACTGCAACTCCATCAGCGGAAATCACATGACCCAAAAATTTCACCGCCTTGAGCCAAAACTCACATTTTGACGGCTTAGCATATAGCTTTTTCTCTTTCAACACTTGCAAAACAATCTTTAAGTGCTCAGCATGCTCCTCCTCCGTCTTGGAGTAAATCAAGATGTCGTCAATGAAGACGATCACAAACTGATCCAGGTACGGCTGGAAGATCCTGTTCATGTAGTCCATGAACACTGCGGGTGCATTTGTGAGTCCAAACGGAATCACCAAGTACTCATAATGCCCGTACCTCGAGCGAAACGCTGTCTTTGGGACATCCTCCGGCTTTACCCGTATCTGATGGTAACCGGACCGGAGATCGATCTTGGAATATACACAAGCACCCCTGAGCTGATCCAGCAAATCATCAATGCGTGGAAGAGGATACTTGTTCTTGATTGTCACCTTATTCAACTGTCTGTAGTCAGTGCACAACCGCATGGTCCCATCGTTCTTTTCACAAAAATGACCGGTGCTCCCCAGGGAGACACACTTGGCCGAATGAAATCTTTTGCTGAAAGCTCCTCAATATGCTTCTTCAGCTCCGCCAACTCTGGTGGCGACATCCGGTATGGAGCCAACGATATAGGCCCCACACCAGGCAATAAGTCTATGGAGAACTCTATCTCCCTCTGCGGTGGAAACTCAGGAATCTCCTCGAGAAACACCTCGAGGAATTCCCTCACCACAGGAATGCCAGTGAGATCCTCCTGTGTCCCACTCACCAAACCTCCCAACATGACATAGCCAAATGCCCCTGCTCTCAAGGCCCTCCTCGCCTGCAGGACTGAAATGAACGGTGAGGAACTGGCTGTGGACCCACACGGAGACATCACCACTCTCTTGGCACAGCAATCAATCAATGCACAGTTTCTGGACAACCAGTCCATGCCCAGAATAATCTCCAGGTTGGCCATCGGCAATCCTATCAGATCTACCGAGAAGTCACGGCCATCCCACTGAAACGCTACATCGTGATGAACAGTGGAGGTCAAACATTTTTCTCCGGTGGCGGTGGTCACCCGCATCGGTGGAGAAAGCACATCACTGGGCAACTCAAGCCCCACAGCAATAGGGGTAGCAACAAAAGAATGCGTTGCCCCGGAATCAAATAGCACATCAACGGCTGAACCACCAATGGTAACGGTACCTCTAACCAGGTTCAGAGCTCTGTCCGACTGCTGACGATCAAGTGTGTACACTCGCCCCGTAGTAGGTGGCACGGCTGGTGCCCCAGTAGGAACCATCTGCAATGGCACAGCCTGCACTGCAGCAACTCTCGCCGTCGGGCAATCTCTGGAGTAGTGGCCCTCCTTGCCACACTGGAAGCATATCAACTGTCCGGTAGAACACGACCCAAAGTGTGACTTCCCGCATCCCGAGCATCTGGGAGCAGGAGGTCTCGCTGTGTTTCCCTGAGTGAAAGTCTTTTTAAACTGGTTTGGCGCTTGCTTAGCCGCCAACTGTTTGCCCTTGCCCTTGTTTGCAAACTTCCTGTCCCTCCAGGGAGCGGAACCGCCAGTACTCTGTGGCACCTCAATCTTGGCCTTCTTGGCCTGAGTCGCCCGGCAGTAGTCCTCAATGTCGCGGCACTGCTGCACTAAAGCTCCGGAGTCTCTCGAAGCAGAACCAGCAAGATGTCCGGCAATGTCCTCATTAAGTCCCCTCCGGAACTTAGCCGCAAGAAAAACAAGAGTCGGTCTCGCCATGCGGAAATGAGTAAACTTAACCAGCTCATTAAACTTGGCTAGTACTCGTCGACAGACAACGAGCCCTGCACCAAACGGTCAAACTCTCCTTGTTTCCTTTCCTGAGAGTCATATGGAAAGTACTGACCCAGAAAGCACTCCTCGAAGAATGGCCACGTCATCACACGGCCCTGCATCTCGTAGATGTGAGAAATATTGGTCCACCACTCATGGGCCTCGCCCTCCAGCATGTAAGTGGCGAACATCAGCTTCTGCGGATCAGTACACTGCATGATCCGGAAGATCTTGTCCAACGCCTGTAGCCATCTGGCAGCAGCAATGGGATCATAAGATCCGTCGAAAGAAGGTGGCTTATGCTTGCGGAAAGCATTCAGCCTTCGGTCGATCTCGTCACGATCCTCAGCAAATAAGGGGATGGTCTGCAAAGCCCCCGTCAAATGACTGCCCTCACCCATCTGGCTCTGGGTGTCCTCCTGTTGACTAGGCGGAGGTGGAGGCGGTGGCAGCGGTGGATGTGGTGGAGGACACTGGCCAGCAGCAGGACCAGCCCTCAACTCCTCCAACATGACCCTCATCATAGTCATGTTGGCCATCCGGTTCTCCTCCAGAACCTCAGCCGTGGCTCGCCTGTTCGCATCTCTGATAGCGTCCAGCATCGCCTGGTTTGCCAACCTCGTGGCCTCCTGGTCGGATAGTCGGGCCGCCTGCATCTCAGCTAATGCAGCCAGGATAGGATCCGATTGATCCTCACTCGTACTAGGGTTCCTCCTTGGTGGCACCATGACTCTGCACAAGTTACACAAAGAATGAGTTGATCAGGCCCATGCCATGTGGTCACGTATGCATCATCATAACACACACCAATCAGAGAGAACACAAAGTAGACACGCAACGAAATATCCTAAGTTATTGCAATACATACAGGCTTTTCCCTTGAACCATTGCTCTGATACCATAAAATGTAACGGCCCGTGTTAACCCGGATTGTTAACATATTATCGTATTAAGCTACGCTTAATTAAAATGCGGAATAACTTTCTCTTTAATTCAATTATGACGTCATTAACCTTAGCCAACTTGATTACTTAATCCATTTTATAAAATACTGCCTGTATGTAAATCGCAAGACAACTAACTGAAATACCTCATATATAAATAACAAGTGGGTATCTAAAACCACAGGACTACAACACATAGCCTGGGTCAAAATCCTGATACATTAATTACAACTTAAATAGAAAGACAATAACACAACCATGTGGCATGGACAAACCCCATGCTCACCAAATAAGGCACAATGCCCAACAACAGTCTTAATGTAATCATAACAGAAAACATAAGCAACAGTCAAATAATCATCATCCATCATGTCAGCAAAATACAGCTAAGTCTAACTCAGCTCTGGCCTCCTGCCACCTGAGCCCTCAACATTACCTGAACCTGAAATAAGCGTCCCCAAACGTGGGGTGAGATCTCTAAACAAGAAATCTCAGTAAGACAAGGGGTCCTCAAGGATCTTCCACCCCAAGCTCACTTACATGTGTAATATAAGTTCAAAAACAGTATTTACAATATAAGTTCCAAAACTATGCGATGCAGCAGATAATCATGCCATGTGTGTTTATCAAATCTACTGGCCAGAGAAATGCAGGAATACGTCTATACCTACATGAGTACAAGGAACACCGCTTGCACCTCACCCACAACCTCACCATCTTGTATGTACCACATACTCAGGCTTACCGTATAGGTGGACACCACATGCATATCATAAAAGCACATTGCATATAATAGCTTAACAGCATTTCCAAAACATCAAAGCATGTAACACAACATGCATAAACCACATCCCCATGGGACATGGTGGAACCACAAAATGGCTAAACCGAGGACACGAAAGCTTACCATGCAAGCTGTCAATCCAAGCCAAGAGTCCAACCACCCTTACGTCCAAACACAGCAGTATCACAATCTGATATGGACCAATAATACATCAATATTTATGCATCACAAGCATACAACTTAAAGACTACGCCTTTCCTTTACGTTTTACGTCTTAAGGCTTCCAACAAAGCCATAAGCCCTTAATCATATGATTCTGACTTAGTTTATTAATTACAGGAGTTCAACTTCCTTAATCTTGGATCCACAAACCCCCAATAGCTTACTGTTCACACAGCACAGCTACTGTTCTAAGAAAACCCAGGATATCCGGATATCACAAGGGACATATCCGGATATGCCATATCCGGATATCACACTGGACATATCCAGATATACCATATCCGGATACCCAGATCCCACATCCGGATATCAATATCCGGATACCATATCCGGATATGGATATCCGGATACCATATCCGGATACTGATATCCGGATATCTGTTCGACAAATATCCGGATATCTCACGACAGAATGCAGTTTCTGCATTTCGTGAATATTCAGTCCAAAGGTTCAACTTTTAACACTTGTACACGACCAAGGATCCATTTTTAAGCATATACAAGTTCACTTATGTGTTGGTTACTTCATTTTAACCTTTTACATGCCAAGACACCACTTTTAAGCAAGATAAACTCATGATCAAAGGTGAGGGAACTTACCCCAAGCTTGAAACAGAGTAATGTGTGCTCTTGGAGCTCTCCAAAAGCTCCTCAACTCAGGCCACACAAAGGTGTACGAAAATGGTGCTCAAGACTTGATCTTTCTACCCAAAGGTTGCTTCTTGGAGCTTCCACCACCAAGGAAAAGCTCACAACTCCCTCTCAACACAACTCAACCCCCAAAACAGACCTCAAAATATACTCCACCATGGCTGATGGTGCAAAGAATGCAGCCTCACACTCCCACAACCCACCCAATCAAGTGTTTAGAAGAGGAAATGTGAAGGAAATGGCTTCAACCTCAAGAAAAGAGAAGAGAAGCCAATGACACAGTGTTTTTGGAATTTCTGCTCAGCCCCTTCACGTATGATAAGGGTTTGTCTAGGGTTTTGTGCCTTAGTATGCTTATTTATAGGCACAAGGTCACTTAACGCGCAGTATTAGCCTTAATAGCAACGCAAAAGATCTTGATCCCAAACTTTGAAATCTAGACCTAGACATTTTTCTAAGATTTTTCATATTTTTATTTTATTTTTCGGAGCACCTTTCCGGTACGCGCTTTTCCATAGCCAGTATCAGTTCTGGCATCAGGTTACATTATTTTGACTTGAAACTTGTTTTACAAGTCCTACATAATATTCTAGTAATTATCATGCATTCGTTATAATTTTCCGGGATACTTTTCCGGTACGCATTTATACCGAGTAGCAGAACCGGTATCTACGCTTTTCTTCCGAAAAGCGACTTTCAGCATTTTTATCCATTCATTATAATTATTTAAGCCCAATAATAATTATCAAGGTCAATTATGGAATCATTTTCTAATTATCATAATTAATTCACTAATTACCTTAATTAGCGGTGCGGGTTCTTACAGGATCACTCCAGTCCAACAAAATGAATTACAGAAACCCGATGTTTGAAAACAACAAAAGAGCAACCTCTCCTGGTTCCAAATCAACAAAAATCTCAAAAAAAGATTAAGAGAAGATAGAGTAATTGAACTTTTTCTCAACAGTATGCAAAATATGTCTTAAAGGGTTCAATTCTTTGATTTTCACGTTCTGGTGTTACTCAGTGTTAATTCTATGTGAAGAACCCCTAAAAAATGTTTATATAGGTGCCCTATTAAGTTAGGGTTTATCATCTATAATTTAACACGACCAAAAAATTTTCCTACACTCACAACATTTTGTGGGGCCCACAGCAAAAAAAAATTATGGCACGCAAAATGAATCTCTATAACATAACACAAACACTTTTCCTACAACATAACTCTTATAAAACCCATTAAGTTATTAGTCACTTATAGCCGTTGGACATCTAAGAATTCGAATTATGTAAGTCATAAGTCACTTATAATAAATAGTAATCGATTACTTTTTGTTGGGTAATCGATTACTTCTTCAAAGCTTTCAAGTAATCGATTACTGTTCATTAGGTAATTGATTACTTCTTAAAGAACTCAAGTAATCGATTACTCTAAAAAAGTATTCGATTACTTCATATCAGAAACCAATTTCCTTGCTGATTTTTCAATCTAAATGGTTCTAAGTTACTTCTAAATGATCCCTAATTACTTCTAACACATGTATGTAACAACCTTCCATGTATGAGTGATCTTGTATAAAGGATCTAGGTATGTATGTTCAACATGCGTAAGTTTATGACCTGTTAATGCAACTCTCAAGTTAAAGCTCAAGAAATTAATTCCTCTAAGTTCTAAGACTCTATAAATTTATTACAAGCAATATACATATAAGTCTTCATTTGTCTTCATATGTTTAGCCTTGTTGTGCCTTCCATCACTTGAATTCATTGACTTTTAGATTGACTTTGCACATTTGAGAAATCTTATCTTTTTTGGACTTTGCTTTGGTTTTCTAGTACCATTTGGGACTTGTTACACTATTCTCTAATGTATACATCCATGTTGAGCTCTATCAGTGCTTTGTAATCATCAAAACTTTAATATTATAGTCTTCGTGACTTATGGTTCAACATTTTGTTCCAAGGAGACAAATACAAGATAATATTATAATAGCCTAGGAATTGATTCACACTATGTGTTGCATTCAAGGTAGGAAGTGCTTCAAGGACATTAAGATTGATCTTAAGGAGGCATATGATAATTTAAATTGGATCTTCATACGACAGGTTTTAGAATATGTCCCATTTCTAGAACATTTAGTTCACACTATTATGGTGTGCATCACTTCCCCAAAGTGTATTTTTTGTGGAATAGAGTAAAGAGTCCAAAGTTTGACCTTTCCAGAGGCATAAGATAGAGTGATCCTATGTCACTAGGGATGTGCATGGGTCGACCCGAACCGGTTTTTTTGAAAAACCGAACCGAATTGGTTTAAATGGTTCGGTTCGAAAGTGGTTCGGTTCGGTCCAAAACTGGTTCGGTTCGGAAGTGGTTCGGTTCGGTTCGAAAGTGGTTCGGTTCGGTTCGGAACCGGTTCGGAAGTGGTTCGGAACCGGTTCGGGTCGACCCTCTTTTGAAAAGAAAAAAATTAATTTGGTTTGGTTCGAAAATGGTTCGGTTCGGTTCGGAAACGGTTTGGTTCTTAAACCGGTTCTAAAAACTGGTTCGGTTCTTAAACCGGTTCTAAAAACCGGTTCGGTTCATGAACCGGTTCTTTAAAAACCGGTTCGGTTCATGAACTAGTTTTCTAAAACCGGTTATTTTATGGAGCGGTTCGGTTCGGTCCATGGTTCGATGTTGCGATCTCGGCAAGTGCACCGATCGTTCCAAGTAATAAAGTGATAAGTAAGTATCGTCTCCACAGGGATTGATAAACAATTACTACTATAACCAGTCCTCTTAAGTTAGATAAATCGATTGGTTGTTGACAAATAATTGTAATTTAAATTAAATGACAATAAAAGTAAAAGATTTGTTTTTAGGGTTTTTATGAAAAGGACTTAAATTAAATGCAGAAATTGTTTTTGAAGAAGAAGTGATGAGAAAGACTGTAGCCAGGGTACATTCACCAATTGTTCCCAATTTTACTTCGGATTGATTCATAAAACCTATTGAAATTAACAACTCAGACAAATTATCATCTTTTAGAAATAATTAGTTAGATCCCAATCCCTTGGCGATCTAACCCTTTACTTCAATTGGAACCCTAATCCCTTAGTAATTCCGCCTGAAAATAAGCATTATGTAGATAAATCCCACGACTGCAATCCATACAAGTCTATCCCTAGAACATGCATGGAGAGTCATCTTTATCTCCTTTCAGGATCAGTATTCCAATATCCCTATTGTGAATCCTGATCCCCAGAATATCATTTCCTATTAGGTTGATCAGATCTAATAGAAATAATATCAATACGCTCAAGATAAAAGATGAAATATATTAATTCAATACATAGAATGATTCAACCCTTGTAGCAATTGTTTACAAAGGGATCATGCCCCTGACTACAGAAATAGATCTAGCCAATCAACATCATGATCGCTGATCTGATTTCAACATGAACTGAAAAGAAAATAGAAGAAAAGTACAAGAACGGAACGACGAACACGAAGAACGCCTTCCTCCTTCAGCCGGATCTGCCCCTCCTAGGTCTTGTGGTGTATTCTGATATATGTCTTCTTCAAGGGTTGAGTCTCTTTTTATAAGAGACTTTGACCTAAAATGTGAAATTTGAATTTCCAACCTTTCGCGCCTCCCACGCTGATGGCGCGGATCTCGCGCTCTCAGCGCGGGACCTTCTGCCAATTTTCTTCTTCCCACGCTCTGAGCGCCATTCCCGCGCTGTTGGCGCGGGATTTTAGGTCTTCTTTTATGCATTGATTGAGTCACTTTCTTCTTCTTTTCTGCTGTGAGCGTGAAATTACAAGATTGCCCTTCTGATTAAACATATAACGGAAATCTTACAATTTATTACATAAACGTTATAACGGAAATATTAAAGTATGAATTTATTACAGAAACGTTTAACGGAAGATTTATTTAAAATAAATTTGAATTCAAATTTCGAATTTAAAATCTGAATTCAACAGTTGTGCGATCCTCTGATGCTGCAAGCGCCATTCCCACGCTCGTAGCGTGGGCCTTTAGTTTCACTTTGTCCTTTTCAGCTCCAATTTGTGCATTTCTCCTATGAAATCAACATAAAATCAGTATATAACCTCAAATTAAGATATTTGACAAATTAACATTGATTTTGCCCTTTTCTTGCATCAGATTAAGTAACATTTTTCCTCTTTTTATCTTAGAATTCCTTATATGCTGATCGCATATCAAATAATTCCCAGATTTAAACGTTGCTGTCCCCAGCAATGTACAAGACTCAATCCAGGAAATAATCAATTAATCCAACATAACATTCCAGAGACACTCTCAGACATAATATGTCATGCATGCCTGACTCAACATCATAAACTCCCAATAATGTCATCAGCTTCTTAGAGATACAAGTCTACATTGGTTATCCCTCACACAGATAAATAATATTCACTCAACACTCAGTGTTTAAGGGTATAATGAGCACTCAATCACTCAAAGCTATAACACTACCATAGGCTTGATCATATTCTCAAAAATTCTTAAAAATGAAGAATCACACACTTGCATTAATTGATCAAAAGGACTTCACAGGTTGTAACTTGGCCGGGGTAACAGGGTAGGAATATATGGATAGTAGCTCAAACAACAATGAGATTGAAAAAATGATATTATTTCACTTTAACACATTCAATTCAATGATTTTTG
>JAVKPL010009879.1:0-40407 GCA_032173675.1 Gastrolobium villosum
AATCGTATTAGAGTTGCAGCGGTAAAGAACTCAATTTAATTAAAAACTTTATCAAATAATTTTTAAATTGGAGACTTGGAAAAAGTCCAGGTTTGATCCTCATAAAAATAATTTGAGAAAAATGAAATTGTTTATCGAACATAGAAAATTTCATGGATAAAACCCTTTGCTGAATTTTCTACGCTTTTCAGAAAACCTTGCTGTCTTATAAAATCTGTATAAAATCGAATTTAGATGCGATAAAAAAATATTCCAAGCTTCTGAAAAACTAGACATCCGGGGCATCGCGTACATATAAATTATGCGCGATTCGGAGGTGAATAGCCCCGCGGAACAGGACACGTAAAATGCTTGTGAATCCTGTCCGTTTTCTGGAACAAGCTGTAAGGCGAAGCTTATAAAAATTTGTACAAATTTCGTATAAAGATGAAACCTGCACAGTTTGAAAGTACATTCCCGGGGCTTCGCGTGCATATAAAATAATAGTAAATCGGAGTTCGTTTGCCCCTTGAAACATGACACGTAAAGTGATTGTAAAACTGGATAAAAATTCAGCACTTAGTTACGCTCAAATCCTCTTTGCAAAACATTTTTCTGATTTTTCCAAAACAGCCACTGTTCATAAAAAGAATCAACGTAAAATAGAAGATGATAAAGTCTACAGTCATCCAATATTACCAAAATATAAGCATTACAGTCATCCAATCAATTAAACAGTAACAGCAAAAGTCCATGCATCAGCAAGCAACAGCAAACATCACTTCTTCAAATGCTTTTACGTCCTCCTGCCATTTATGAAAATAGCAGCCCCAAAGGGGTGAGAATAATCCCAGTAGTGTGGCAACAAAACCAATAATATAACAGTATTAACTAGGCACAAAATCATAAACAGTCACTTCAACATATCCTTGTTCCTTTTCCTTTTTCCTTTTCATCATATTCGTATATATATATAGCGCATATAACGCCTTTCCTTTTCATCATATTCATATATTGCGTATATAACGCCTTTCCTTTGCGCTTTTAGCACCGTCGTGCGCGCACTTCACAGTGGAATCAAATATACCCTTGGCACCTGAGCTCCATGTGGATTCCATCTGTGGGCCTATGCGGACTGATGCCAAGTGTCCCATACCCCGGTACCTTGGGGATGCCTATATGATGCTTGCTCAAACACATGGTCCTGTACATAACTATTCTAAAACAAGGCCTATATGATCATGATATATGCATGTCATGCTATGCTTTCACACACAAAGCGTAAAAATGCGGTATGATGTAAGGTGCATGCTTATATACCTTTCATATGCGTTATGCTGCCACATAACGTCTTTACCTCATAATCATATAGCCATCACGGCACATTTTTGGCAGTTTCCTTTCATCATAATGGAACATAATATTTTTACGGAATATGGAGCATCATGTCACAATTTTATACCAGTAGTCAATAGTCACATTAGGTAATATCGCCTGACACTTACCTCGTGTCCAAGCCATAATCAACAGCACCAAAATTCAGTCCACACTCTAAGGTTGATGTACACCTAAACAAGCACAACCAAAACAAGGTTTCAAGCTTTGATTCCTATGATGTATAATAATTTTATGCCCCCAACTCAGGTACATAATCGGTTTGCTCAAGGTTCTCATAAAATAAATTCCCTGACTTCAAGCTATTTCTAACTTGTTATTGGAACAAAGTCCTAGGTTCTGCCAATTTAATAAAAGCCACAACAAAATCCCAAGGTCTCATATATATATATATATATATATATATATATATATATATATATATATATATAGCTCTCATATTGCAGCTCGCTATTTTTTCCTTCACCCAACTTCTACTCACATCCTTAAGTCATGACTAATTAACCCTTCTTAACATGCTGTTCTCAATCTTTCAACAATTACAAGGTCAAATATTTTTTTGTAAATTTTCAAGAAGTGGTCCCGGCGGTTTTGAATTCAATTTAATATACCCAAAAATCTGATTGGCTAGAAGACATTAGGTTCAATACTTTTACTCACATTTTCAACCTTGGTGCGCTAAAAGAGGGACTAAGCAAGGTGTCCACCTTTTCATTCAAGTAACACGGTTTAGACACAAGTAAAGCTAAAGCTAAAATCAATCATTCTAATTCAAGATGCTGTCCCACAAAATTCATGAAAGCTATATTTTTCTGCTCCAAGGTTAAATCTTTAAATTCACATGCATCAAAGCTACAGACTTTACAGCTGGACAGACAAGGAAAGATGAGAACAACACACTGCCTAAGGTGCGTTTAGAGGACTCCTAAGTATGCTGTACACCTAAGGCTCATACCTGTTAAACCTACTAATTGTTTAAACAAATGACATCCCAATAATAAAGAAACTATCTCCAAGCTCACAAGGTTAAGCCTTACGGTTTACCTAGGCAATGTCATGGCTGTTCAAAGAATGGCAATAAAGAAATGTATGACAGAGAAGTCTTGCACCTTTTAGCATACAAATACCAACCGAATAGTGAGGGGAAAAAGGGTTAAAACTTTGATCCTTACCTCATTGTAAGTACCTCAGCGTCCACCAATCAGCCAAGGAACCATCATTAAACTTTTGCTCTAAACTCTTAACACTCCACTTCCAACATTTTCAGCTACAAGAAGGGAAATCCCTTTAGAGATCGAACAGAGAAGGATGGGACCAAGAGGTAAGGAAGCACCATACTTCCTTGAATTGGCGGAACCGCGTACAAGAAAAAAAAACAGAAAGTTAATGCTAGGCTTGGTTCACGGTTTGCATAACAGTGTTGAGGCCATGGAAAAGTATTAACAATTATAATACTCTCCTAATCAGACATGAGAGGGCCGAAAGGTGCACCAAACAGGTAGGAGTGACCAGAAAAATACTCCTAGCAAGCACATAATAATCGAATGAGGCAGAAGAGGGACTTGGTGTTCGAGTTCTTACCTTCCATCAAGCACTCAAGGTTAAACCAGAAACCACACTCTCCTAGGCTCCAGGCAAAACGGACCAGCTGCAAGCAATGGGAGGCGACTCACTCAAGACAGAATCATGCTCCTTAAAGGAGAACCTCTGACCGAACAAGAGGAGAAGATATTGGATGTATGCTGAGATTTCACTCTTAAGACTGAAACAGCAAGGGCGAGTAGAAGTGTTGATTTATTAATTTTGATTCACGGCTTCTGCTATGTACCCAATGGTTGGTTAATTGCTTAGAGACACCACCACCAAAGACTTATCCATTATTTTCACTGGAACTAGGCAATAATTCGGGTTCCAATCATCTCCTTCTTAGTGGGATTGTGCGCACTAAGGGAGAGAATAAGGGGATGAGAACTCAAGTTCAATCTCCTTGTGCTGCTGCTCGACTGGACAAATAAGAATAGGAAAGAAACGTATGTTAAAGTGATGAGGTCTTCCTCCTAGGCTTAAGATTTTGGAACGAAGGTGAAGGGAAGATGGTACAGGATTTGCCTTGATGTTCTTCCTTTGGACGTTCATGATTCTGTTGTGGGGGTGAGGTGAGATTGAATTTTCTGATCTAAGGTCTCTTCCTTAGCTGGTTGGCGGTATGTAGAGAGGACGAGGGAGAATAAGATGTGTGTTATAAGAAGGAAAGTGACTAGCAATTTAACTCATGAGACTCCTCCTATGCGCACAGGTGATGTAAGAAGAGAGTGGGATTCTTGCCCAATCAACTCACATGCAAGCTGACTTGTGAGTGCTTAAAGGGTGCAAGCAAGGAAGGCTGATTTAGTTTGAGTTAAAGCTGAAAAAGTTTATACACAGCAGCAAGCAATCAGTCTTCTTTTTGGGACCCCCTAGGCGCATGTGATGAGAGGGATGAGGGCAAGACTGACTTGTTGTTGGTTTCAAAGATTCAAAGTCAGAATTCTGACTCTATACACGCGCATGATGGGACCAAGGGATCAGATTTCCCAAGTGTCCAAAGGTAACACAAGTGGTGTTCATACAAAGAAATGATGAGGGGCAAGTGGCAGTCATGCAAGGAAAACTAGGACTGATTGCTTCTAACAATTGACCACAATATCTCCTCATCCCACACCTATTGTGCGCACCACAGTGAAACAGTGTATGGGAAATGAGATTTTTGACCAAATAATTTTCATGCAAGCTGACCATGCTACTTACAAAGGACAAAGGCTTAGCTGAGATTGGGGTCAGCACCTTTTGTTCCTTTTTCTACACTCCAAACGCATGAGGTGAGGGAGACAATAAAGGATGGGATTTTTTTCCTAGTGGCACACGTAAGGGGAAGAGGTGGCGGATAAGTAAACCAAGGGCAGGCTAGGGCCATGTAGGTTGGTTGACTTAAGGTAGGATGACAAGCAACATAACAAATTGGAATTCCCCACTCTCCCAGACGTACAGGTGGCGAAGTAGGTGGGTAGATAAAGGTTGATCCTAGGCCAATTTATGCAGATTTTCTATTTGGCAAGTGAGGGTTGTCTAAAGTTAGGAAAAAAAATTTGGGATGGTTATGGTCCTCTTCAACAGCCCTTGGGCCGAGGCCCTTAGATGGGATTGGGTTCCAAAATACACAAGTCCTATTATTCACCTATTTAGGAATTAACCCAAGCCTTATAATTTTTTATGTACCCTCTAATTACTTACTAAGATTTTATTCTTTGTAATAAAATTAATTACATACTTTTAATAATACTCACATAATTTCTTAATTAGTGGCATCCTTTATTCTTATACTCCTAACTAGAATTTCACATGCATAAAATAGGTAATTAATTCCCCGATTAAATTTTCTACTCCAATCAAAAGGCAAAATTTTTATTTAATCCGCAGATACGTATTCTACCACATTCCTAATTGTAATTTAATAAATATGTTCCTAATTAGACGGGATGTTACACTCTCCCCAACTCGTTTTGAAGTTTGTCCCCAAACTTAGCCTTACCATTCCAAAATGGATCTAAGTCTAGCACCTACACCTTTACACCATGCCATACAATTCATTGCATTCATACAACCCCCTATAAGGTCATCAATATCAGAGAGCATTACTAACAAGTTGTATTTTACAAGACCATTAAATAATATAGATATGACAAAATCTTATTCTTACGAAAGGAAAAAAAAAAAATCTTCCTAAGCTTACTCATAATACGAGCAGTTTCATGAGTTCCTTTTAAACATCAACCAATATCCTAACACACAAATAGGATAAAACAGACAAAGAACTTACTAAACCAAGAAACTTCACCTAAAAAAATTGTAGTAGAGCTCGTGTTTTTGGAGCATAATTAATAGACAACTAAACCAATCCATTTGCATCACACTTCTTGACTTTATAAATTTTATTAGTCATTACAAGTATAAGTCTAAGTGATTAACCTTCTAGTCACTCAATTCAGAATTTTAACAAATTAAATAAAACATAACAATAGACAAATGGCTTCTCACAATCTCTTTATTATCCCTTACCCTTAATGTCACACTATACTATTTAGTCTACTGATCAAAAGTTTAAAGGTTTTCACACAAATGCAAACAACAAGTTACAGCTTACATCAAACTTCTTAAGAATGCAGGGGTTCAACTAAGTAGTATTACCTCCTATTACATGTACCATTATTTGGTTAATCATCTAGAATTTCTAATCACAAATGTTCCGCCTGCATAATGCACATATTACCATTTAGAAATGCCATTATCTCCTACCAAATCAGTGTCAATGACTCGGATTCATTCACTAACCGATCACATCATATACTTGCTTTATGTCCAGACCCCTACATTGATCATTTTACTCAATAATATCACATACATAATTCTTTACCTATAAGAATTCAGGAATTTAAGCAAGTGAAACAAAACACATTTCATTCTAAATTTTACACAAGAAGAATCTTCCTAAAAACATAAAACTTCTATCCTACCTTTCATACCTATCACTTTCAAATCATAAACACATATTACAATTTGAAACAGACACCAAACACAACTCACCAAGATAGACCAAGCTTTCATAAATCAAATTCACAATAATCACACTCAAAGTTCTTAGCTGCAATTAAATTTGCATTCAAGAGACCAGTAATATTTTATGATATGAGACCCCATGCATGAACAACCTCGGTTTCAAAATTCCTCAAACAAATGACTACCCACATCTATACATGCAGCAATCTACCTATCCGATGAGAACCTTTCAAAATAAGAATAATATTTCATGATGTATTTAAACAATTTCAAAATGAATATCAACTTTTAAGCATGAGGTTTACAACTGCATATAGAATTCACAGGTTGAATATGGTTTCGATTAAACAGTAATTAACCAAAGTCAGAGTGCTCACGTCAAACTCTCATCTTACTCTCTCAGTTTTCATATTAGATGTCCAACGAGTTGTGCAAGCATAACGAAAAGTTCTACTTAGTACTAGCTCTAACGGCATATCAAAATAATTTAATAATTAACAGTTCCCCTCAACATGAACCAAAAGTAAGGAAAATTCATATTAATCCTTATTTAACACTTGGACACACAAGCAATTAAATCTAGATAGTGGTTTACTTCAACATTTACCCCCGATAAGAAAATAGTGCAATCAAATCATATAGTGGATAGGTGGGATTTAAGGGTTGATATTCGTGACAAAATATAGTGTCCTTTTGGGAATCTAATATGGTGCATCAAGGTGAGAACATAGTAAGTAATGCTGTATCAATTCGGGTTATAGCACAACAAAAGGTATTAATCAAGAAGGTTGAACAACTCATACATAAAGTGCAAAGTACTTAATTAAAACAATTTTCCCTTTATTAGCCCACCAAAGAAAGTCACTTGTACTTTAGACGCTACTTTAACAACACATATCCAGAACAATTTCAATATCTCTATTTAATCCCCCAATTATGACATTAGTGTATAATATCCATACCTATACATGATTAGATAACGTTTTAGTAACCAATTAGAATCTTCCGAAGCTTCAAATTTTAATTTTAGCAAAGTGCCAATTAACTCACATAATAAAACACGCAAGAAGTGTATTTCTAAGTAATTAGAGTTTACCTATTTCATTCACTATATTCTAATGGCAACTCAGATAACCTTTCTTTAATTTTGCATTTAGTTAAACAAATGTTTAATATATAAACTGATAAATTTAAACAATTATCACATAACATCAACTATTATGATCAGAGAAAATAAACTATATGCAAATCTAAAAGTAATCAAAATCAGACAAAGCAATCCAAGATGTACAAAGTAAAATAACAAGTATTGCTCACAAGAAGGACACAGAGACAGGAGTCACATACCCTACCCCAACACATCACCACTTTGTTTAACAGCTTCTTTCTTACGAATTATGTCTAGTGCCAATTCACCATTAGAAGATTTGTAAAGACAGTGATCTCACATGTCAAAGCCTTTATTAATACTAATTCTACGTTCTAAGAGCATTAACCGAATCTACCTAGGTAAGTGACCTATCCCTACATAAATTTTCATAATTAAGTTACTGCTACTCAAACAGATTAACATAACAAAATTAGTAACTATTAACAGTTTCTACTTCCCAGTTATATGCTACAATCACAGTATACGAATGGTTATAAATCACAATAATAGATAAATAGCAACATTCATTATCTATAGATAATTCATCATCATCCACAACTAGGATATCACAAAACATTCACACCAAATATATGTACACAAAACTTTGCTTATAAATCATAGAAAACAGAATTATTAATTCACCATAAATTCAAGTAACAATTCACTATTCCACACTTAGTGTTCAGACACATGTGTACCCTGTGATAACCATGATTATGCACACACAAACTGCGCGATAGTGAGTTGATCAGGCTCACCACCTAGCAAAAGGATGGGCACAATCATGTTTAATACAGTGTACTACTAGCGTCATCACACTTCCAGTAACTCATTCACAACTAGGCTCAATCAGCAAGAACACATACAATTATACAGACAATAATCGTTCAAGCAGCACACAAATCAATCAAAAACAGATATCCTGAACCAAACTGCTCTGATACCAATTAGTGTAACACCCACTCTTGTATGCATCCAAGAGGGTTGTTTGCTAAATCGTATTAGAGTTGCAGCGGTAAAGAACTCAATTAATTAAAAACTTTATCAAATAACATTTAAATTGGAGACTTGGAAAAAGTCCAGGTTTGATCCTCATAAAAATAATTTGAGAAAAATGAAATTGTTTATCGAACATAGAAAATTTCATGGATAAAACCCTTTGCTGAATTTTCTACGCTTTTCAGAAAACCTTGCTGTCTTATAAAATCTGTATAAAATCGAATTTAGATGCGATAAAAAAATATTCCAAGCTTCTGAAAAACTAGACATCCGGGGCATCGCGTACATATAAATTATGCGCGATTCGGAGGTGAATAGCCCCGCGGAACAGGACACGTAAAATGCTTGTGAATCCTGTCCGTTTTCTGGAACAAGCTGTAAGGCGAAGCTTATAAAAATTTGTACAAATTTCGTATAAAGATGAAACCTGCACAGTTTGAAAGTACATTCCCGGGGCTTCGCGTGCATATAAAATAATAGTAAATCGGAGTTCGTTTGCCCCTTGAAACATGACACGTAAAGTGGTTGTAAAACTGGTAAAAATTCAGCACTTAGTTAAAAATTCTCTTTGCAAAACATTTTTCTGATTTTTCCAAAACAGCCGCTGTTCATAAAGGTTCAAGGTAAAATAGAGATGATAAAGTCTACAGTCATCCAAGAGTACCGAAATATAACGCATTACAGTCATCCAACAATCAAACAGTAACAGCAAAAATCCATGCATCAGCAAGCAACAGCAAACTTCACTTCTTCAAAAGCTTTTACGTCCTCCTGCCATTTTATGAAAATAGCAGCCCCAAAGGGGTGAGAATAATCCCAGTAGTGTGGCAACAAAACCAATAATATAACAGTATTAACTAGGCACAAAATCATAAACAGTCACTTCAACATATCCTTGTTCCTTTTCCTTCTTCCTTTTCATCATATTCGTATATATATAGCGCATATAACGCCTTTCCTTTTCATCATATTCATATATTGCGTATATAACGCCTTTCCTTTGCGCTTTTAGCACCGTCGTGCGCGCACTTCACAGTGGAATCAAATATACCCTTGGCACCTGAGCTCCATGTGGATTCCATCTGTGGGCCTATGCGGACTGATGCCAAGTGTCCCATACCCCGGTACCTTGGGGATGCCTATATGATGCTTGCTCAAACACATGGTCCTGTACATAACTATTCTAAAACAAGGCCTATATGATCATGATATATGCATGTCATGCTATGCTTTCACACACAAAGCGTAAAAATGCGGTATGATGTAAGGTGCATGCTTATATACCTTTCATATGCGTTATGCTGCCACATAACGTCTTTACCTCATAATCATATAGCCATCACGGCACATTTTTGGCAGTTTCCTTTCATCATAATGGAACATAATATTTTTACGGAATATGGAGCATCATGTCACAATTTTATACCAGTAGTCAATAGTCACATTAGGTAATATCGCCTGACACTTACCTCGTGTCCAAGCCATAATCAACAGCACCAAAATTCAGTCCACACTCTAAGGTTGATGTACACCTAAACAAGCACAACCAAAACAAGGTTTCAAGCTTTGATTCCTATGATGTATAATAATTTTATGCCCCCAACTCAGGTACATAATCGGTTTGCTCAAGGTTCTCATAAAATAAATTCCCTGACTTCAAGCTATTTCTAACTTGTTATTGGAACAAAGTCCTAGGTTCTGCCAATTTAATAAAAGCCACAACAAAATCCCAAGGTCTCATATATATATATATATATATATATATATTGGTTTGACTTTTAGCTCTCATATTGCAGCTCGCTATTTTTCCTTCACCCAACTTCTACTCACATCCTTAAGTCATGACTAATTAACCCTTCTTAACATGCTGTTCTCAATCTTTCAACAAATACAAGGTCAAATATCTTTTTGTAAATTTTCAAGAAGTGGTCCCGGCTGTTTTGAATTCAATTTAATATACCCAAAAATCTGATTGGCTAGAAGACATTAAGTTCAAGACTTTTACTCACATTTTCAACCTTGGTGCGCTAAAAGAGGGACTAAGCAAGGTGTCCACCTTTTCATTCAAGTAACACGGTTTAGACACAAGTAAAGCTAAAGCTAAAATCAATCATTCTAATTCAAGATGCTGTCCCACAAAATTCATGAAAGCTATATTTTTCTGCTCCAAGGTTAAATCTTTAAATTCACATGCATCAAAGCTACAGACTTTACAGCTGGACAGACAAGGAAAGATGAGAACAACACACTGCCTAAGGTGCGTTTAGAGGACTCCTAAGTATGCTGTACACCTAAGGCTCATACCTGTTAAACCTACTAATTGTTTAAACAAATGACATCCCAATAATAAAGAAACTATCTCCAAGCTCACAAGGTTAAGCCTTACGGTTTACCTAGGCAATGTCATGGCTGTTCAAAGAATGGCAATAAAGAAATGTATGACAGAGAAGTCTTGCACCTTTTAGCATACAAATACCAACCGAATAGTGAGGGGAAAAAGGGTTAAAACTTTGATCCTTACCTCATTGTAAGTACCTCAGCGTCCACCAATCAGCCAAGGAACCATCATTAAACTTTTGCTCTAAACTCTTAACACTCCACTTCCAACATTTTCAGCTACAAGAAGGGAAATCCCTTTAGAGATCGAACAGAGAAGGATGGGACCAAGAGGTAAGGAAGCACCATACTTCCTTGAATTGGCGGAACCGCGTACAAGAAGAAAAAAAACAGAAAGTTAATGCTAGGCTTGGTTCACGGTTTGCATAACAGTGTTGAGGCCATGGAAAAGTATTAACAATTATAATACTCTCCTAATCAGACATGAGAGGGCCGAAAGGTGCACCAAACAGGTAGGAGTGACCAGAAAAATACTCCTAGCAAGCACATAATAATCGAATGAGGCAGAAGAGGGACTTGGTGTTCGAGTTCTTACCTTCCATCAAGCACTCAAGGTTAAACCAGAAACCACACTCTCCTAGGCTCCAGGCAAAACGGACCAGCTGCAAGCAATGGGAGGCGACTCACTCAAGACAGAATCATGCTCCTTAAAGGAGAACCTCTGACCGAACAAGAGGAGAAGATATTGGATGTATGCTGAGATTTCACCCTTAAGACTGAAACAGCAAGGGCGAGTAGAAGTGTTGATTATTAATTTTGATTCACGGCTTCTGCTATGTACCCAATGGTTGGTTAATTGCTTAGAGACACCACCACCAAAGACTTATCCATTATTTTCACTGGAACTAGGCAATAATTCGGGTTCCAATCATCTCCTTCTTAGTGAGATTGTGCGCACTAAGGAAGAGAATAGGGGATGAGGACTCAAGTTCAATCTCCTTGTGCTGCTGCTCGACTGGACAGATAAGAATAGGAAAGAAACGTATGTTAAAATGATGAGGTCTTCCTCCAAGGCTTAAGATTTTGGAACGAAGGTGAAGGGAAGATGGTACAGGATTTGCCTTGATGTTCTTCCTTTGGACGTTCATGATTCTGTTGTGGGGGTGAGGTGAGATGGAACTTTCTGATCTAAGGTCTCTTCCTTAACTGGTTGGCGGTATAGAGAGGACGAGGAAAAAAAGATGTGTGGTATAAGAAGGAAGGTGACTAGCAATTTAACTCATGAGACTCCTCCTATGCGCACAGGTGATGTAAGAAGAGAGTGGGATTCTTGTCCAATCAAATCATATGCAAGCTGACTCGTGAGGGCTTAAAGGGTGCAAGCAAGGAAGACTGATTTGGTTTGAGTTAAAGCTGAAAAAGTTATACACAGCAGCAAGCAATCAGTCTTCTTTTAGGGACCCCCTAGGCGCATGTGATGAGAGAGGGATGAGGGCAAGACTGACTTGTTGTTGGTTTCAAAGATTCAAAGTCAGAATTCTGACTATACATGCGCATGGTGGGACCAAGGGATCAGATTTCCCAAGTGTCCAAAGGTAACACAAGTGGTGTTCATACAAAGAAATGATGAGGGGCAAGTGGCAGTCATGCAAGGAAAGCTAGGACTGATTGCTTCTAACAATTGACCACAATATCTCCTCATCCCACACCTATTGTGCGCACCACAGTAAAACAGTGTATGGGAAAATGAGATTTTTGACCAAATAATTATCATGCAAGCTGAACATGTTACTTTCATAGGACAAAGGCTTAGCAGAGATTGGGGTCAGCACCTTAGTTCCTTTTTCTACACTCCAACGCATGTGATGAGGGAGACAATAAGGATGGGATTTTTTTTTCCTAGAGGCACACGTAAGGGGAAGAGGTGGCGGATAAGTAAACCAAGGGCAGGCTAGGGCCATGTAGGTTGGTTGACTTAAGGTAGGATGACAAGCAACATAACAAGTTGGAATTCCCCACTCTCCCAGACGTACAGGTGGCGAAGTAGGTGGGTAGATAAGCGTTGATCCTAGGCCAATTTATGCAGATTTTCTATTTGGCAAGTGAGGGTTGTCTAAAGTTAGGAACAAAAATTTGGGATAGTTATGGTCCTCTTCAACAGCCCTTGGGCCGAGGCCCTTAGATGGGATTGGGTTCCAAAATACACAAGTCCTATTATTCACCTGTTTAGGAATTAACCCAAGCCTTATAATTTTTTTATGTACCCTCCAATTACTTACTAAGATTTTATTCTTTGTAATAAAATTATTTACATACTTTTAATAATACTCACATAATTTCTTAATTAGTGGCATCCTTTATTCTTATACTCCTAACTAGAATTTCATATGCATAAAATAGGTAATTAATTCCCCGATTAAATTTTCTACTCCAATCAAAAGGCAAATTTTTTATTTAATCCGCAGATACGTATTCTACCACATTCCTAATTGTAATTTAATAAATATGTTCCTAATTAGACGGGATGTTACAACATGATTCAAGGTTAAAATATTTCTATGATAATATACTAGGAGTAGATCTGTATCCTCGAATTCAATAACCTCAAATATTAAATTATTAAAATTATTAATTAATCCATTATTATAATTATCAAAGATAATAATTCTAGTAGTTAACGATTATCAATTTAACTTAGATTTGCATTAATATATAGTACATAATTACTATTAATAATTGTTTAAATCAATTGATGGAAAATTGTGTAAATCAATTATAATCAATGTTGTCCAATTAGCAAGTGCACTAGTCATACGAGTAATAAAAATGATAAGTAAAGATCGTTCCCACGAGGAATTGTGTCAAGCACTGATTATCCACCTATTATTGATTTGAGTCAAACAAAAAGATTTGATTTGCATGAGTTTCTTGTCACTAGAAATGTAATTGCATAAAATAAGATAAGTTTAAAACACAAAGATATGAATATAATTTAAAACAGTAGTCAGATATCAATCTCCCTCAAGTATGAATTTATGAATGAATCAATTTCCATCATGACTTCTCCAGCTATCTTGATTAAGAAGAAGGATGGAAGTCTATGTCTGTGTGTAGATTACCGGCAGCTGAACAAAGTTACGGTGAAGAATAAGTATCCGCTACCGAGGATCGACGATTTGATGGACCAGTTGAGAGGAGCCAAAGTCTTTTCCAAGATAGATTTACGATCGGGATACCATCAGATCCAGGTCAAACCGGAGGATATTCCGAAAACAGCTTTTAGGACTCGTTATGGGCACTACGAATATCAGGTGATCCCATTCGGACTTACAAATGCTCCAGCGGTATTCATGGACTACATGAACCGCATCTTCCGCCCGTTCCTTGATCAGTTTGTTATTGTGTTTATCGACGACATCCTGATTTACTCAGCTAATGAAGAGCTGCATGCAGAACATTTGAGGATCGTCTTGCAAATATTGAAAGAGAAGCAGTGGTACGCGAAGTGGTCGAAGTGCGAGTTTTGGCTTAAGGAGGTCCAGTTTCTGGGTCATGTCATTTCATCAGAAGGTATCGCGGTGGACCCCAGCAAGGTTGAAGCTGTTATGAATTGGGAACGACCCAAGACTGTCACCGAAGTAAGGAGTTTCTTAGGTCTTGCTGGATATTATCGAAGGTTTATCCAGAATTTCTCTCAGATAGTGCAACCTCTTACCCGTCTCACTCGGAAGGATAAGCCTTTTGAGTGGACTAAAGCTTGTGAAGAATGTTTCTTGGAACTAAAGAGCAGGTTAACGAGTGCTCCCGTACTCACGATTCCGGATCCTACCCGGAAGTTCGAAGTATACTGTGATGCGTCGCTGAAAGGACTTGGATGCGTGTTGATGCAGGATCGTATGGCGGTAGCGTATGCGTCTCGACAACTTAAGCCTCACGAAGAAAATTATCCTACGCACGATTTGGAGTTAGCAGCTATAGTGTTCGCACTTAAAATCTGGAGGCACCACTTATATGGTTCGCAGTTTGATGTGTTCAGCGATCATAAGTGTCTGAAGTACTTGTTCGATCAGAAGGAGCTGAATATGCGGCAACGACGGTGGATGGAATTTCTGAAGGACTATGATTTTGAACTTAAATACCACCCAGGAAAGGCAAACGTGGTAGCTGACGCCCTGAGTAGGAAGACACTGCACACTGCAACTCTGATGATGGAAGAGCTGAAATTGTTTGAGGCCTTTCGAGATTTGAACTTATCTATAGACGAAAGAGGGAATAGCATAAGATTGGGAAATATAAAGGTGGAGAATGAATTGATCAGTAGAATTAAGGAAGCTCAGAAAGATGAAGAGTTAGTCCGCGAATTGGTTGGCAACCAAGATGTTGTAAAGGATGAGAATGATACTTGGAGATTCCAAGGCCGGTTAGTGGTACCGAATGAAGAGTTGAAGCAAGAAGTTTTGCAGGAAGCTCACAAGGGTAAGTATGCAGTTCATCCTGGATCCACGAAGATGTACCATGATTTGAAGACCTCGTTTTGGTGGCCGGGTATGAAGCGTGATATTGCTGAGTATGTATCTCGATGCTTAACGTGTCAGAAGGTGAAGTACGAACATCAGAAACCCTCGGGACTCCTTCAACCTTTGGAGATTCCCGAATGGAAGTGGGACAGTATCGCGATGGATTTTGTAGTTGGACTTCCTCGGACGCGAGAAGGATATGATGCTATCTGGGTGATTATTGATCGATTAACGAAGTCAGCTCATTTCTTGCGTGTTAGAACCACATATAATACAGAGAGGCTTGCCAGAATTTACCTTCAGGAGATTGTGAAGCTGCACGGAGTTCCTACGAGTATTGTCAGTGATCGTGATCCCAAGTTTACATCTAAGTTCTGGGAATCTTTTCAAAGAGCTTTAGGAACCCACTTGAGATTGAGTACTGCTTATCATCCGCAGACCGATGGACAGACGGAACGCACCATTCAAGCTTTAGAGGATATGTTGCGAGCATGCGTGTTGGAGTTAGGAGGCAGCTGGGATAATTATCTTTCTTTGATTGAGTTTGCTTACAACAACAGTTACCATTCCAGTATTCAAATGGCACCGTATGAAGCTTTGTATGGGAGAAAATGCAGATCCCTTTATGCTGGACTGAAGTGGGTGAGCGAAGTATGTTAGGACCTGATCTAATTCAAGAAACATCCGAACAGGTAAAGAAGATTCGAGAAAATATGCAGAGGGCTCAGGCCAGACAGAAGAGTTATTACGACAAGCGGAGACCTTGTATTCTTGAGAATCACACCTACATCAGGACTCGGAAGGAGAATGGGAGTAAAGAAGTTAAGTCCACGGTACTTAGGACCGTATCTGATTATGGACCGGATTGGAGAGTCTGCATACCGGTTGGCTTTACCACCCAATCTGTCAGGAATTCACAATATATTTCATGTGTCACAGCTACGGAGGTATCTCTCTGATCCATCTCATGTGTTACAGCCAGAAGAAGTGGAATTAAAGGAAAATCTGACGTATCAAGTGCAACTGTTCCAAATTCTTGAAAGATCCGTCAAGCGACTACGTTCTAAAGAAATCCCTTTGGTGAAAGTATTATGGAACAACAGATCGGCAGCTGAAGCTACTTAGGAGCGCGAGGACGACATTCAGAAACGCTATCTAGAACTGTTTAGCTCTTAAGTAAGTGTATTTTGCGGACAAAATTCCTATTTGGTGGGGAGAGTGTAACATCCCACATAATTAGTAAAATACATAAGTGTTATATTATATAGATGCATGTTTATGTTTGATGGCTTGCGAATTATTTGGCCTTTGACATTGGATGAGACTAAGGTAAGTATTTAAATTAAATGATAGGAGGGTACATATGTAGGCATGTGAACTCTTATTAAAATCATATGAGTAATTTGATTGTGTGTTATAAGGCTTTGGTGTATATTGGACTTGGGGAAGTGGGCTAGTGTGTGGACTTGTCACCTTTAGGCTTGTTTTGTTGGACTTTTACATGTGATGGCCGATGGCCCAAAGGGTCCTTGGACCTATCCTATTCAGCCCAAAGTTAAACCCACACATACCCCCCTAAGCCTTGTCCAACAAGGCTGTCTTGTGTAGCAAGAAACACCCACATGACTAGATGCAGCCTCACTCCTCATTTCATGCGCAAAAGAGACTAGAAAGGACTTAGAAAATCTGCCAATTTTCCCCTTGCATGACCGCCACATCACCTTGCATGTGCAACCTTTGATTTCAACTTCATTGCATGGAAGACACATGTACTCCTTAGCATTATTTTGGGCTGCATTCTTCTTCATTTTAGGCGCACATGGAGGGGCATAGATCAGATTTTTCTATGACACAAATCTGTCTTGCTTGTTGACTTGGAGAACCACCTTACACCTTCCATCATGAGGCTGAAATGTGCAGATTTCTGCATGCTTTTGGCAGTCCATCATGAGCCAAATCTGTCCCTTGCCTCCACATGCAACCAAAGAAGGATTTTGGGCTGCATCTCCCTCATCACATGCGCACAAGGGCAGCTTCCATTCAGATTTTAGGCTGCCACAAAGCTGTCTTGCTTGTTGACTTAGAGAACCACCTAGCATGTGCTCATGATGACAACTCCCCCTCACCTCCTTGCATGTGCATAGAGTAACCAAGAAGCAAACCTTTGCTTGTTCAACCAAGTTTGCAGCCCCATCCTCACAAGTAATCATATTTGTTATCATTGCAACCTCCCCTCACTTTTCCTTTAAGTTATGCGCACAACAAGAGGCCTTCCTCACTTTGCACAAGTGCAGCCAAGCTCTTTCCTCATTCCCTCATTCCCCTAGCCGAACATACAAGCACACTTGGAGCAAGAAGACTTAGCTAACTCATCATCCCTCACCTCTCAAAGCCGTGGCCTATACACCAAGTAAGTGTGAGTTTTCTTTCTCTTTTCCCCCTCACTGTCCAGCCGTGGTACCCACTCTTGGAAGCTGTCCAAGTTGTTTCTCCTCACCATTTGAGCGCACAAGCCATCTCTAGGAAGGGTGAACTTGTTGTTGGTAGAACTAGAAAGGTGTGGTGTGTGAGCAAGAAGTGTGTGCTACAAGAGGTAAGCCTAGAACTTAGACCTTTTACATTGTGTGTAACCATGTGTGTGTTTGAATGTCTCCTTGATTCTGCCTTGTATTGGATTCATGATTGAACATGGTAAAAGTATAAGGATGGAGCTATTTTATGATGATTTGTATGCATAAGTTATGGAATGAAAGTCTCATGGTTATGCTTAAGATATATGCCACTGTTCATATATGAATGTGCCACTGTTTGAGGAGAAATATGCCATTGTTTATGTATGAATGTGCCACTGTTTTGAGGCTAAGAATGTCACTGTTTCGGTTTCACAAAATCACCCATTTAATGCCACTGTTTTGGAATGAATCTACCACTGTTTTGAGGATGCATATGCCACTGTTTCGGTTGGACAAGCTCACCATTTTGATGCCACTGTTTTGTATAAAATGCTCACTGTTTTAGTGCATCACATGCCACTGTTTCTGCATAAAATGCTCACTGTTTTAATACCATACATGTCACTGTTTTGCACCAAAAATACTCACTGTTTTAGTACTTAAGGAGCCACTGTTTCTGCATAAATAACCACCCTATTGATGTTCAAACCCCACTATGTATGCTCACTGTTTTAATGTCCAAAAATCATGATTTATGCCACTGTTTTAATGCTCAAAAACCACCAATTATGCCACTGTTTCAATGTTCAAATATCACCACTAATGTCACTGTTTTGGATGTTCAAATGTACCATTCATGCCACTGTTTTGATGCACAAATAACACTACTTATGCCACTGTTTTGATGTTCAAATGCCACTGTCTAATGCCACTGTTCTGCCACTGTTTTGAGGTCCAAGATGTCACTGTTTCTATTTTAAAACGTTCACTGTTCTGCTGTAAGGTGCTGCTGTTTTTCTGCTGTAAAACGTCACTGTTTCTGTCCACTGTTTTTAAGTAAAACGTCACTGTTTCTGTCCACTGTTTTTAAGAAAAACGTCACTGTTTCTGCCCACTGTTTTTAAAGAACAACCCACTGTTTTCTGCTCACTGTTTTAAGAACAAACGTTACTGTTTTCTGCTGTAAAACGCTGCTGTATGCTCACTGTTTTCTGCTGTAAAACACTGCTGTATGCTCACTGTTTTTCCACTGTAAAACGCTGCTGTATGCTCACTGTTTCTGCTGTAAATCGCCGCTGTAAATGATTGGTTGTAATTGATTTAGGTGCGCTTAAGAAGTGAGATACTTCGCTGCTGTTTGGTATTGTTTAAGGCACACAAGGTAAGTGTCAGGCGATATTACCTAATGTGACTATTGACTACTGGTATAAAATTGTGACATGATGCTCCATATTCCGTAAAAGTACTATGTTCCTTATGATGAAAGGAAACTGCCAAAAATGTGCCGTGATGGCTATATGATTATGAGGTAAAGACGTTATGTGGCAGCATAACGCATATGAAAAGTATATGTGCCGTGATGGCTATATGAAAGGTATATAAGCATGCACCTTACATCATACCGCATTTTTGTACGTTTTGTGTGTGAAAGCATAGCATGGCATGCATGTACCAAGAGCATATAGGTCTTGCTTTTTTAGAATAGTTATGTACAGGACCATGTGTTTGAGCAAGCATCATATAGGCATCCCCAAGGTACCGGGGTATGGGACACTTGGCATCAGTCCGCATAGGCCCACAGTTGGAATCCACAGGGAGCTCAGGTGCCAAGGTATATTTGATTCCACTGTGAAGTGCGCGCACGACGGTGCTAAAAGCGCAAAGGAAAGGCGTTATATACGCAATATATGAATATGATGAAAAGGAAAGGCGTTATATGCGCTATATATATGAATATGATGAAAAGGAAAAAAGAAAAGGAACAAGGATATGTTGAAGTGACTGTTTATGATTTTGTGCCTAGTTAATACTGTTATATTACTGGTTTTGTTGCCACACTACTGGGATTATTCTCACCCCTTCGTGCCCGGATTTAAAATTTTTGAATTTTAAATTAATGTGTAATTGCGCCTTTTAATTTACAAGTGTATTTGTAATTTAATTTTTGTAATTTTGTCCCTCCAAAGATGTTTTGGAGTTTCTTTAATTATGTGTAATTAGAGAATTAGGCTAGTGGCGTATAGACGACAAGCGGCCGTTGCTTAAAGAAGCAAAATGGACAAAAGCGCGAGCACCATGACTATCTCAATATAAACTGTTTATATGCATGTATGATTAGAACGTCTAGTATGCATGAATTGGGCAAACCGCGTTTTGTATTGTTATTATGTTTGTCCAATAGCGACTAGTGTAAACCGATAGATGTTTGACATAGGTTACGACTAGCATGATAACTTACAACATGCGTTTGATGAGACCTAATTAACCCTAAAATAAAAGGAACCCTTAAAAGGAATAAATAATTAAGTGTATGATTACCTCCCACCACCAATGCTACTCAAACCTCTTCTACATAGTGGTGCTCCACAACTCGGTTGGGACCCACTGTTTCGTTGAGCTAGAGTAGTGTTTAAAGTCTAAGACACTTAGGGTGCTGGTTTATGCTTAACTAAGACATAAGTTGCAGGCACAGCCGGGCTTATGTGCTTAGGGTAATGGTGCTAGGTTGGTTGCATGAGATGCACCACTAAATGACAAAGAGTTGTCAGCCTAATGTTAAGAGAGGGTATGAGATACTGTTGATAAAGATCAACCCATTATTTAAATTAATCTTGCGGTCTCAGACGGAGATTAAAATAAATAATCGCACTCTTAATCCCACTAAGGTAAAATCTAGAAGTAGATTAACCCTAAGTCAAATAGTAAGGGTCATTGACTTAGATAAAATAGTGGGAGGGGAAAATTATTTAAAGTCTTTAATAATTTGCTTTTAACTACATAACCGTATATTAACTAAAATCATATTTACATCTTTTTCAGCTTTTAGTATGACAAATCAACTGTCACTGCGTTCAATTCTCGATACAAATAAACTGACTGGTTCAAATTTTATGGACTGGTATCGGAACTTAAGAATTGTTCTTAAGACCGAAAAGATAGCTTATGTCCTTGACACTGCTTTGCCTATTGCGCCTAAGGAAGGGGAAGATGGGTTCACGGAATTTGATTTCGTGACCCACAAGCAAAACATGGATGATAATGTGTTGGCTTGTTGCATCATGCTGGCATCCATGTCGCCTGAACTGCGTGAACAACACGAGCATATGGATGCCCTCTCTATTATCCTGCATCTCAGGGAGATGTATGATATTAAAGGCAGATATGAGAGGTATGAGACCTTTAGGGAATTGTTCCTGTGCAAAATGACTGAAGGCATGTGTTTTAACCGCCATGTACTGAAGATGATGGCACTCATTGAGAAGCTAGAGGGTCTAGGGTTCGCAATGGATGCTGAATTAATTAATGATTTAGTTCTATCATCACTTCCTCCTTCTTTCAGTGAATTCATAATGGATTACAACATGCATGGGATGCTTGTGAGCTTGCCAGAGAGAGAAATGAGAAATTGGGGTTTTAGGGTTTAGAAAAAAAAAGAGTGGGCTGGTCCGCGGTTAACCCCACCCTAACCCAAAAGAAATGAGGGTTAATGGGGCTAGGGTCAAAAATAACCCTCCCATATGTGTGCTGAAAAAAAAGGGGGTTAAAACTTGGGGCTATAGGGCCCAGCCCGCGGGCTGGGGGCTGTTTTGACAGCTCTATTCCTCCACACACAATATTTTATGGGGCCCACACATTTTAAAACAAAAGAAAAAGAAAAAAATATGGCACGCAAAACGAATCTCTATAACATTACACAATCACTTTTCCTACAACATAATAAACATAAAACCCTTTTGCTATACTGTCAAAATAATATTAAAAAGATTTTCAAAATAATATTAAATTAATTAATATAGACCAACTAGTAGAATGTTAGAAATCTTATTTTATGGGCAATACTAATTAATTAGTTTTGTATTTTAATATTAATTGGGTTAATGGATATTCCAATATAAATATTGTAACTAAGCCCATTGCGATCACATTTGATTGGGCTTCTGGCATCTGATATTATTGGGCCTAGTTGGGCAGCAATAGGCTTTAGTGTGACCCTGGTTTTCCATGATGGGTGGACCCATGGGCACAGATGGGCATAGACTCTTCTCTGGGTTATGAGCTAGGTCCTCTCTCTAGCCTATTTATACTGGAGTTAAACTGCATAAGCCATCAAGCTCCCATCGTTGAGGCTGCCTTTATCGAAATAGGTGATAGAGAGGAAGATCTGGCATGTAGTCCCTTCTTTCTTTTGGCTTTGTGATGATCCAATAAGGTACACATAATCCCAATTTTGATTTCATATTGTTTGGTATTTTATAATGATATACATGATTCAAGGTTAAAATATTTCTATGATAATATACTAGGAGGAGATCCGTATCCTCACATTCAATAACCTCAAATATTAAATTATTAAAATTATTAATTAATCCATTATTATAATTATTAAAGATAATAATTCTAGAAGTTAACGATTATCGATTTAACTTAGATTTACATTAATATATAGTAAATAATTACTATTATTAATTGTTTAAATAAATTGATGGAAAATTGTGTAAATCAATTATAATCAATATAAATATTGTAACTAAGCCTATTGCGATCACATTTGATTGGGCTTCTGGCATCTGATGTTATTGGGCATAGTTGGACAGTAATAGGCTCTTGTGTGACGCTGGTTTTCCATGATGGGTGGACCCATGGGCACAGACTCTTCTCTGGGTTATTAGCTAGGTCCTCTCTCTAGCCTATTTATACTGGAGTTAAACTCCATAAGCCATCATGCTCTCATCGCTGAGGCTGCCTTTATCGAAATAGAGAGGAAGATCTGGCATGTAGTCCCTTCTTTCTTTTGGCTTTGTGATGATCCAATAAGGTACGCATAATCCCAATTTTGATTTCATATTGTTTGGTATTTTATAATGATATACATGATTCAAGGTTAAATTTTTTCTATGATAATATACTAGGAGGAGATCCGTATCCTCACATTCAATAACCTCAAATATTAAATTATTAAAATTATTAATTAATACATTATTGTTAAAGATAATAATTCTAGTAGTTAACGATTATCGATTTAACTTAGATTTGCATTAATATATAGTAAATAATTACTATTATTAATTGTTTAAATCAATTGATGGAAAATTGTGTAAATCAATTATAATAAATTAATAATTTTACACAAAATTTCCTTAAATAGATTTTCATAAAATATCCATTATAGACAACATCTCTAGACAGCTGCTACATTAGCAATAAGAAAATCAATTCCTTTAGCAGTGGGAAATTTCAAAATATTCATAAAATATGTTCCACTATTTATAATATTTATTTTCCTCTTGATTTTTAGCGCTAGAAGCAAAAATCCGATCATATGATTGGTCCTCTCTTTCTTCACCTTGTATAAAAATATATCATGTTCATGTTATGTCATCTTTTGTGTCAACATGGATCTGTATAAGATCAAACACCAATCATTACATACAACAGAAGGCTTTTTAGATTCTAGAGTGAAGATTTTGCATAAGCTTATAACTCTTATACAAGAAAAAAAAAGTAAATCAAGATTAAAACTAATTGATATTACAAAGAAAGATCATACATTGATTTTTTGGTATTTTATAATGATATACAATCAAAAAATTAGCCACAAGGTTGCAAAAAATTATGTTTACCAATGCATCTACATAAAGGACATGTATTATATCCCAATATGAGACAAAAAGAACAATCTGTGATGGAAGAAGACTCTGCTTCAATCGTGACTTTATCAAGATTTTGAAAAGATTCTTATATTGTGGATGATCCATAGGCCCTGACCCGCGCTATCAAACAGCCTGCACGGACCAAAAAATCATATAATCCCACGGGTTAGGGCCAGCCCGCGGGCCAAAAATCAAATTATGCGTTTGAAATCCGATTTCTGCACCTTTAATACATTTTCTGCATTACGGTTTATAATTGGGAAAGATAAAATTCTGAGAGAGAGTTAAATTCGATTTTGCAAGGGATTTAATGACCCTTAATTTTGCCAAATCACTAACCCGTTAATATATCGGGTAATCAAATGACCTGAAATCTGGTGACGTGAAGGAAGAGATCCTTATCTTCATATTCAATCTCCTTAAATATTAAATTATTAAAATTATTAATTAATACATTATTATAATTATTAAAGATAATAATTCTAGTAGTTAACGATTATCGATTTAACTTAGATTTGCATTAATATATAGTAAATAATTACTATTATTAATTGTTTAAATCAATTGATGGAAAATTGTGTAAATCAATTATAATAAATTAATAATTTTACACAAAATTTCCTTAAATAGATTTTCATAAAATATCCATTATTATCTCTAGACAGCTGCTACATTAGCAATAAGAAAATCAATTCCTTTAGCAGTGGGAAATTTCAAAATATTCATAAAATATGTTCCACTATTTATAATATTTATTTTCCTCTTGATTTTTAGCGCCAGAAGCAAAAATCTGATCATATGATTTGTCCTCTCTTTCTTCACCTTGTATAAAAATATATCATGTTCATGTTATGTCATCTTTTGTGTCAACATGGATCTGTATAAGATCAAACACCAGTCATTACATACAACAGAAGGCTTTTTAGATTCTAGAGTGAAGATTTTGCATAAGCTTATAACTCTTCCAAATGCAATACAAGAAAAAAAAAGTAAATCAAGATTAAAACTAATTAAACGGATATTACAAAGAAAGATGCAAACATTTTGACAAAAGAAAAACCAAGATTTTTTTCAAGAATGACAACCTCTAAAGCTAATTAAAAGGAAACCATACGAATCCACGAGACAGAGCAATACTCTCCAAAAATCCCAGACAGCTTACTCCAAAGAAAAGTAACTGAACTAGAACAATACAAAAATTTAAGAGACAAGCTAGCCACAAGCTCTGAAACAAAGACCAAGAATGCAAAAATAGCGTACGTTATGTTTACTTAATCATTCCTAGACAAGACACTGCATCTACATAAAGGACATGTATTGCGAATCGTTAGCCACTTTGTGATGCAATCGCGATGAAACACGTGTGAGCAAGGCAAGCCAATTGCTCTTGACCCAATATCCGTGAGACAAATAGAACAATCTGTGATGGAAGAAGAACGAATATTGCTGCTTTGAATGTTGTGGTTGTAACCCAACTCACCACGAGATCGGACATTGCTATTTAGCATGGTTTCGATGTAACCCAATTCCCTACGAGATCGGCGATTGTTGCTTTGCATGTTATGGTAGTGAGCCAACTCACGAAGATGTCGGATATTGCTTGTTTGTATGTTTTGGTAGTAACCCAACTCACCACGAGAACGGATATTGCTTCTTTGCGTGTTGTGGTTGTAACCCAATTGGGCACCTGATCGGATATTGCTTCTTTGCATGTTTTGGTTGTGACCCAATTGCGCACGAGATTGGATATTGTTTCTTTGCACGTTGTGGTTGTAACCCAATTGCGCACGAGATCGGATATTACTTCTTTGCACGTCTTGGTTGTAACCCAATTGCGCACGAGAACGGACATTGTTTCTTTGCATGTTTTGGTTGTGACCGAATTGCGCACGAGATTGGATATTGCTTATTTGCATGTTGTGGTTGTAACCCAATTGCGCACGAGATTGGACATTGCTTCTTTGCATGTTCAGGTTGAATGAATTTAAGCCCAAAACGTCGTCGTCCGTAAGCATCTTCTCACGTTGAGCTTTCAAAACCAGAGTCTCTATTATATACAAAAAGAAAAAAACTAGAGTCACTATTAAGAAAAAAGCAACCATTCTTGGCAAACAGATGTAAAGAGAGACAAAGAGAGGGAGGGAGAGAGAGATATGTAGACAGAAAGAGAAAGTTTACTTCAGAGGAGATGAAGTGGTATAATTTATAGAATTTGAACCTCACTTGTTATTCTGCATTGATTAGCTGGATTTATTAAATCTAATATTGAAATTTGATTTGATTTGATTTTCATGATAACGATATTCTATTTTTTTTATTACCGTTTTAATTATTACCACTTTTAGGTTTCTTTATTGAAAATTAAATATTTATAAAAAGGAATCCTACTTTGCATTTATTACATGCGCTTATTATATTTATTCTTCACGATTTTTTTCCTTTTTGTTTGTTTTTTTAATTTTAATGACCTTCATTATTTCCTTTAAATGCACATATGAGGTATGCTCCAGCAACATTTTATATATATTTTAGGCAATACTTCAAATGAATTAAGAAAAAAAAAGCTCTTGCAATGGCTGAGGGTGCTCCTCCTCCTTATGGCTTCTGAATATGCTGGCAATACCACTGTTTTACTATTTTGTTCTTTGACTTGTATTTAATTAGCATATAATGGGTAACACATTTTTTAATGGAAAAAAAACATTAGCCACTCCTGCCATAATAGTAAGAGTATGAAATGCCTCCAATATATATATGATTTTAAGTCAAAGAAAGAAAGAATCTTGATCAATCTTGAAAAATAGGGCAATAATTTCCATTAAATTGATAAATCCTAATCAGATATCTTGTCACTGATATTCTTATATTTTTATAGGAAAAAGTACAAGAAAGGGGCCCAATTGAGAAGCACAAAAAAACACAAGATTTAATCCAACACGCTACTGGCGCAACATTGGCGCTATCAGCGTGATAACTCATATTTTATTGCACTTATTTGTTACTCTTGGTTAGTATTTTTAGGATTTATTTGAATAAAATAATGATGTTTTGAGTTAATTTACATTTTTAGTTTTTGATTGGGTTTAATTTATTTTCGTCAAAATTTTTCAGCTTTACGTTACTTCTGTATTTTGGCCATATCTCGGTCCACAGTTGTCTGATTGACACGTTTTGCTGAAGTTTTATTTTATTATTAGACTTGTAATTTAAATTAAAACCCCATTACTTAAGTGGCCCAAAGCCAAGTTTTAGTTTTATTTTAATTTATTTGTTATATTTCGTACTTTTGGACAGATTGGCCTATCAGAACTAAACCCTAACCCGATTTGGGTAGGGGTATATGACGGCGGAGTAGGAAACTATTATTCATTCTGAATTTTTGAAATTGAGGATCAAGTACTTTTTCTCTGAAGCGTTCTTCGCGTTCTTTATCTTTTTCTTCTTTTTTCTTTAATTTTAATCATGTTTATCCTAGCCATGCTAGGCTAAACCCCTTTTAATCAACCTAAGGGGAAGGGATTCCATGGATCTATCTAGAGGATCTGCGATCAATCTCTAACCAGATTCGTTTCTTTAACCTAACTCAAATCAATATCGTGAGATTGTGGATTTTTGATTTGAGGTTCGCAATTGCGATTATGGAAAAGGAATAATCATCAGATTTGATGATCCGATTGTTCTCAATTGAAAATAAGGATTTTGATTCAATTGAGATCATTCGTGAATTTGGTAATTTTTATCCAATGAAGGACATCCTAGGATTCCTAACCTTAGGATGGTTAATTTTAATTACGAAGTTTTAATCCCAGTTCTTATATTCTGTCTTTTATTCAACCTGTAACATCCCGCATAATTAGTAAAATACATAAGTACTATATGTTATAAATGTATGGGTAGATTTCGGATGCATGATTTATGTGTGATGGCTTGCGAATTGTTTGATCTTTATCCTTGGATGAGTATTTAAATTAAATCATAGGAAGGTACATATGTAGACATGTGAATTTAATCATATGAGGAATATATATGTCACTAATGGACTTGTGTGTGTTATAAGGTTTTTGTGTGTGGGCTAGTGTGTGTGGACTTGCCACCCTTAGCCTTGTCTTATTGGATCCATTGAAGGTGTGGCCTATGGCCCAAGAGAGGCTTTTGGACCTAGCTAGTTCAGCCCAATGTTGAACCCAATATTACCTCTCCTAAGCCTTGTCCAACAAGGCTGCCTTATGCAGCAAGGAACACCACATGGTTAGAGGTATTTCCCTCTCATTCATGCGCAAAAAGAGAGTAAATGGGACTTGGTAAATCTGCCAATTTGTTCCCTTGCTAAACCGCCACCTCACCCTTAGTTTATGCACCTTAGACTTCAATTTCTTTTCATGTAAGACACATGTACTTCTTAGCATCAATTTGGGCTGCATCTCTCCTCAATTAGGCGCACATGGAGAGGGTTATAATCAGATTTTTCTATGACACAAATCTGCCTTTGAGTGTTGACTTGGAGAACCACCTTACACTTCCATCATGAGGCAGCCAATGTGCAGATTTTTGCAAGCTTTTGGCAGTCCATCATGAGCAAAACCTACCCTTGCTTCCACATGCATCATAAGTAGATTTTTTTGGCTGCAACCTCTCTCCCCATGCGCACATGGACTGCATCTATGCAGATTTTAGGCTGTCACTTATGACACTTCCTTTCACTCCTTTATGTGCGCAAAACTTGGTTGATGGTGCAGAAATTTTTCTGACTTAAGTCAGCCCCTAAACCAGATTTTTTTGGCTGCCACATAGTGTTTTGCTTGTTGACTTAGTGAACCTCCCTCACACTCCACCCTATGCGCATAACTTGGTCATTTGTGTGCAAGTCTTGGCTGTTGTGCAGAGAAAAGTTCTGACTTAGTGGCTTGATTCAGATCTGAACTCTTTCCCCCCTCACCTCTTTGCATGAGCTTAGTGTATGTTAGAAGCAACCTCTTGCTTGTTTTGACCTTGTGTGCAGTCCCACTTTCCCAAGAAATCAGAAATTTCATGATGTCCATCATTGCAACCTTCCCTCACCTTCTCTTTAAGTCTTGCGCACAACTAGAGGGGGCTGTCCTCATTCTTCATTCAGCCCACATCTCCTCCTCCTCCCTCACTCCTAGCCGAACACACAAGTATTTGGAGGAAGAAAGAAAAGCTTTGAGCACTCATCATCCCTCACCTCTCTAAACCGTGGCCTATACCACCAAGTAAGTGTGAGTTTCCTTTCTCTTTTCCCCTCACTGTCCAGCCATGGTACTCACCTTGGGAGCTGTCCAAAGTTGTCCTCCTCACCCTTGAATGCGCATAGATCATCTCCTAGGAAGTATGGACTTGTTGTTGGAAGAACTAGGAAGGTGTGGTGTGTGAGCAAGGAGTGTGTGCTTCAAGAGGTAAGCCTAGAACTTAGACCTTTTACATTGTGTGAAACTATGTGTGCATGAGATATCTACTTGGTTCTATTTGTGTTGGATTCTTGAATGAGCATGGTGAAGGAATAAGGATGGAGTTACTTGATGATACTTGTGTATTTTCATTATTGCATGAGATTTTCTTTAAACCTTATAGCACATCGTATGATATAATGGAATGAAAGTCCCATGATTATGTTTGAGTTAATGCCACTGTTTTGGAATAAATATGCCACTGTTTTGAGGCTAAGAATGTCACTGTTTCGGTTTGACAGTAGCACCATCTTGATGCCACTGTTTTGTATGCAAAATGCCACTGTTTCCCTTTGAATGTGCCACTGTTTTGAAGATGAAATACTCACTGTTTCGGTTCCTCAAAATAGTCATTTTGATGCCACTGTTTCTGCACAAATATGCCACTGTTTCTGCACCAATATGCCACTGTTTCTGCACATTATATGCCACTGTTTCTGCACAAATATGCCACTGTTTCTGCACATTATATGCCACTGTTTCTGCACCTTATATGCCACTGTTTCTGCATGAAAACACTCACTGTTTTAGTCCATAATATCCCACTGTTTTATGCATAAAATGCCACTGTTTTATGTACACAAATGCCACTGTTTTATGTACACAAATGCCACTGTTTTATGTACACAAATGCCACTGTTTTAGTCATCACATGCCACTGTTTTATGTGCACAAATGCCACCGTTTTAGTCACCATATGCCACTGTTTTATGCATAAAATGCTCACTGTTTTAGTCCATAATATGCCACTGTTTTATGCATAAAATGCCACTGTTTTAGTCCATAAAATGCCACTGTTTCAATGTCCAAAAAACCATGATTTATGCTACTGTTTTAATGCTCAAAAATGTACCATTTATGCCACTGTTTTGATGCATAAACATCACTACTAATGCCACTGTTTTGATGTTCAAAAGTCACTATTTATGTCACTGTTTTTAAGGATCAAAAGCCACTGTATGTCACTGTTTTAAACGTTCACTGTTTCTGCTGTAAGGTGCTACTGTTTTTCTGCTGTAAAACGTCACTGTTTCTATTTTAAAACGTTCACTGTTTCTGCTGTATGTTTACTGTTTTCCTGCTGTAAAACGTCACTGTTTCTGCCCACTGTTTTTAAGGAAACCACCACTGTTTTCTATTCACTGTCTTAAAAGAACAACTCACTGTTTCTGCTCACTGTTTTAAGCACAAACGTCACTGTTTTCTGCTGCAAAAACGCTGCTGTATGCTCACTGTTTTGCTGCTGTAAACACTGCTGTATGGTCACTGTTTTCCACTGTAAAACACCGCTGTATGCTCACTGTTTTGCTGCTGTAAGACACTGCTGTGTGCTCACTGTTTCTACTGTAAATAGCCACTGTAAATGATTGGTTGTAATTGATTTAGGTGCGCTTAAGAAGTGAGATACTTCGCTGCTGTTTGGTAATATTTAAGGCACGCAAAGGTAAGTGTCAGGCGATATTGCCTAATGTGACTATTGACTACTGGTATAAAATTGTGACATGATGCTCCATATGCCGTAAAAATATTATGTTCCATTATGATGAAAGGAAACTGCCAAAAATGTGCCGTGATGGCTATATGATTATGAGGTAAAGACGTTATGTGGCAGCATAACGCATATGAAAGGTATATAAGCATGCACCTTACATTCATACCGCATTTTTACGCTTTGTGTGTGAAAGCATAGCATGACATGCATATATCATGATCATATAGGCCTTGTTTTAGAATAGTTATGTACAGGAACATGTGTTTGAGCAAGCATCATATAGGCATCCCCAAGGTACCGGGGTATGGGACACTTGGCATCAGTCCGCATAGGCCCACAGATGGAATCCACATGGAGCTCAGGTGCCAAGGGATATTTGATTCCACTGTGAAGTGCGCGCACGACGGTGCTAAAAGCGCAAAGGAAAGGCGTTATATACGCAATATATGAATATGATGAAAAGGAAAGGCGTTATATGCGCTATATATATGATTATGATGAAAAAGAAAAAGGAAAAGGAACAAGGATATGTTGAAGTGACTGTTTATGATTTTGTGCCAGTTGATACTGTTAT
This sequence comes from Gastrolobium villosum, assembly GCA_032173675.1. Classification (NCBI taxonomy): domain Eukaryota; kingdom Viridiplantae; phylum Streptophyta; class Magnoliopsida; order Fabales; family Fabaceae; genus Gastrolobium; species Gastrolobium villosum. The sequence goes on from JAVKPL010009879.1 coordinate 30,825, forward strand.
ATTACTGGTTTTGTTGCCACACTACTGGGATTATTCTCACCCCTTCGGGGCTGCTATTTTTCCAAAATGGCAGGAGGACGTAAAAGCATTTGAAGGAGTGATGTTTTGCTGTTGCTTGCTGATGCATGGATTATCACTGTTGCTGTTTGATTAATTGGATGACTGTAATGATTGATATTTTGGTACTCTTGGATGACTGTAGACTCTATCATCTCTATTTAATCTTGAACTTTTATGAACAGCGGCTATTTTGGAAAACGTTTGTGAAAAGACTTTTTGAAAGACTTATGTGCTGAAATTTTTACAGTGCACCTTACGGGTGGTGTTTTTATGAGCAAACGAACTCGGATTTTCTATTATTTTATATGCACGCGAAGCCCCAAACGTGCTCTTTCTAAATCACTTGAAATATTTTTTATCGTCCAAACAGAAGTTATAAGAGTTTTAAAAACGCCTTACGGATGTGTATGTAGATTTAGAATTCTATAGTAGCTTATGTGACGTTAAAGACTCTAATTCCGCTTAGCAAACGACTCTCTTGGGTGCACACAAGGGAGGGCGTTACACTAATTGGTATCAGAGCAGTTTGGTCCATGGATTTGCTTGTGATTGATTGAATTGATTGTTGATTGTGTTTATCTGCTGATTGACTGCCTAAATGTGCTATAGTCTAAGTATATATATTAGCTAGGGTAGTTAGATTGTTAGGACTGTTCTGTGATAAGACACGGATGCATAGTTAACTTGTCCGAATTGAACGCGAGTACCTACTTGGGACTGCTGCCATGAATAACTTGCGGTGAGCCTGATCAACTCATCTCAGGATATTGTGGGTGCAGAATCATGGCAGGTGGTCGCGGTTCAACTCGGGGAAGGTCTGGCGATGCGGAAGGGGATCTCATCACTACCTTAGGGGGACTGGCAACGTTTATTCAGACAAGTATTTTTGGATAAGTATTTTCCTAAAGCAATGAGAAGAATGAAGCACACGGAACTGCTATCACTCAGGCAGATTCTTCAGGACGACACCTGGTAGGGGTCGAGGCAGAGGTCCGCAGTTGCAGGCGCGGCCTGGAAATTTTAAGAGGAGCAATACTGTTGGTCAATCGTCAACTGGACGGCAGGGTGCGACTGTTTGTGCTACGTGTGGAAAGAATCACTTTGGAGTTTGTCGCAAGAACAACAATGCATGTTTCAGATGTGGCCAGCAAGGACATTTCGCTTACGAATGCCCCCGGAACGCTAATCCGCAGCCTACGCAAGCACGGGTGTTCGCACTGGATGCGAAAGATGGTAATTCTCAACCTTTCTCTCTCATTTCTTTATTGCAAGTTAGAAAAGAGCTCCGCAAGGGAGCAGTAGGGTATCTTTTGTCGATCGAGGCTGAGACCTCGGTTGACCATCAAATTCAGTATGTACCGGTAGTTAGAGAATTCGAGGAGGTATTCCCGGATGAAATACCTCGCTTGCCTCCTCATAGGGAAATAGAATTTTCTATCGAACTTGTTCCTGGAGTCGGACCAATCTCCATTGCCCCGTATCGTATGGCGCCGTTGGAACTTCGCGAGTTGAAGAAGCAGATAGAAGAGCTTTTGGCCAAGGAATTTATCAGACCGAGTACTTCTCCATGGGGTGCTCCAGCCATCTTGATTAAGAAGAAGGATGGAAGTTTACGTCTGTGTGTAGATTACCGCCAGCTGAACAAAGTTACGGTGAAGAATAAGTACCCGCTACCGAGGATCGACGATTTGATGGACCAGCTGAGAGGAGCCAGAGTCTTTTCCAAGATAGATTTACGATCGGGATACCATCAGATCCGGGTCAAACCGGAGGATATTCCGAAAACCGCTTTTAGGACTCGTTATGGGCACTACGAATATCAGGTGATCCCATTCGGACTTACGAATGCTCCAGCGGTATTCATGGACTACATGAACCGCATCTTCCGCCCATTTCTTGATCAGTTTGTTATTGTGTTTATCGACGATATTCTGATTTACTCAGCTAATGAAGAGCTGCACGCGGAACATCTGAGGATTGTCTTGCAAATCTTGAAGGAGAAGCAGTTGTACGCGAAGTGGTCGAAGTGCGAGTTTTGGCTTAAAGAGGTCCAGTTTCTGGGCCATGTCATTTCATCAGAAGGTATCGCGGTGGACCCCAGCAAAGTTGAAGCTGTCATGAATTGGGAACGACCCAAGACTGTCACCGAAGTAAGAAGTTTCTTAGGTCTTGCTGGATACTATCGAAGGTTTATCCAGAATTTCTCTCAGATAGTGCAACCTCTTACTCGTCTCACTCGGAAGGATAAGCCTTTTGAGTGGACTGAAGCTTGTGAAGAATGTTTCTTGGAACTAAAGAGCAGATTGACGAGTGCTCCCGTACTCACGATTCCGGATCCTACTCGAAAGTTCGAAGTATACTGCGATGCGTCGCTGAAAGGACTTGGATGCGTGTTGATGCAGGATCGTATGGCGGTAGCTTACGCATCTCGACAACTTAAGCCTCACGAAGAAAATTATCCTACACACGACTTGGAGTTAGCAGCTATAGTGTTCGCACTTAAAATCTGGAGGCACCACTTGTATGGTTCGCAGTTTGACGTGTTCAGCGATCATAAGAGTTTGAAGTACTTGTTCGACCAGAAGGAGCTGAATATGCGGCAACGACGGTGGATGGAATTTCTGAAGGACTACGATTTTGAACTTAAATACCACCCAGGAAAGGCAAACGTGGTAGCTGACGCCCTGAGTAGGAAGACACTGCACACTGCAACTCTGATGATGGAAGAGCTGAAATTGTTTGAGGCCTTTCGAGACTTGAACTTATCGGTAGACGAGAGAGGAAATAGCATAAGATTGGGAAATATAAAGGTGGAGAATGAATTGATCAGTAGAATTAAGGAGGCTCAGAAAGATGAAGAGTTAGTCCGTGATTTGGTTGGCAACCAAGATGTTGTAAAGGATGAGTCCCCCAAAATGATGTTTGGAGATTTCAAGGACGGCTGGTCGTGCCGAATGAAGAGTTGAAGCAAGAAGTTTTACAGGAGGCTCACAAGGGTAAGTATGCAGTTCATCCTGGATCCACGAAGATGTACCATGATTTGAAGACCTCGTTTTGGTGGCCGGGTATGAAGCGTGATATTGCGGAGTATGTATCTCGATGCTTAACTTGTCAGAAGGTGAAGTACGAACATCAGAAACCGTCGGGACTCCTTCAACCTTTGGAGATTCCCGAATGGAAGTGGGACAGTATTGCGATGGATTTTGTAGTTGGACTTCCTCGGACGCGAGAAGGATATGATTCTATCTGGGTGATTGTTGATCGTTTAACGAAGTCAACTCATTTCTTGCGTGTTAGAACCACGTATGATACGGAGAGGCTTGCCAGGATTTATCTGCAGGAGATTGTGAAGCTGCACGGAGTTCCTACGAGTATTGTCAGTGATCGTGATCCCAAGTTTATATCTAAGTCTGGGAATCCTTTCAAAGAGCATTAGGGACCCAATTGAGGTTGAGTACTGTTTATCATCCGCAGACCGATGGACAGACGGAACGCACCATTCAAGCTTTGGAGGACATGTTGCGAGCATGTGTTTTGGAGTTAGGAGGCAGCTGGAATAGTTACCTTTCGTTGATTGAGTTTGCTTACAACAACAGTTACCATTCCAGTATTCAGATGGCACCGTACGAAGCTCTGTATGGGAGAAAATGCAGATCACCTTTGTGTTGGAATGAAGTAGGTGAGCGAAGTATGTTAGGACCTGATCTAATTCAAGAAACATCCGAACAGGTAAAGAAGATTCGGGAAAATATGCAGCGGGCTCAGGCCAGACAGAAGAGTTATTACGACAAGCGTCATAAGCCCTATCTTTCGAAGTCGGAGACCATGTATTTTTGAGAATCACTCCTACATCGGGACTCGGAAGGAGAATGGGAGTTAAGAAGTTAAGTCCACGGTACTTAGGACCGTATCTGATTATGGACCGGATTGGAGAGTCTGCATACCGGTTGGCTTTACCACCCAATCTGTCAGGAATTCACAATGTATTTCATGTGTCACAGCTACGGAGGTATCTCTCTGATCCATCTCACGTGTTACAGCCGGAAGAAGTGGAACTAAAGGAAAATTTGACTTATCAAGTGCAACCGTTGCAAATTCTTGAAAGATCCGTCAAGCGACTCCGTTCTAAAGAGATTCCTTTGGTGAAAGTATTATGGAACAACAGATCAGCAATTGAAGCCACTTGGGAGCGCGAGGACGACATTCAGAAACGCTATCCAGAACTGTTTAGCTCTTAAGTAAGTTAATTTTGCGGACAAAATTCCTATTTGGTGGGGAGAGTGTAACATCCCGCATAATTAGTAATATACATAAGTACTATATGTTATAGATGCATGTATAGAATTCGGATTTATGGTGTAGGTTTGATGGTTTGCTAATTGTTTGATCTTTATCCTTGGATAAGACTAAGGTAATTAATTAAATTAAATCATAGGAGGATACATATGTAGACATGTGAATTTAATCATATGAGGAATATATATGTCACTAATGGACTTGTGTGTGTTATAAGGTTTTTGTGTGTGGGCTAGTGTGTGTGGACTTGCCACCCTTAGCCTTGTCTTATTGGATCCATTGTAGGTGTGGCCTATGGCCCAAGAGAGGCTTTTGGACCTAGCTAGTTCAGCCCAATGTTGAACCCAATATTACCTCTCCTAAGCCTTGTCCAACAAGGCTGCCTTATGCAGCAAGGAACACCACATGGCTAGAGGTATTTCCCACTCATTCATGCGCAAAAAGAGAGTAAATGGGACTTGGTAAATCTGCCAATTTGTTCCCTTGCTAAACCGCCACCTCACCCTTAGTTTATGCACCTTGGACTTCAATTTCTTTTCATGTAAGACACATGTACTTCTTAGCATCAATTTGGGCTGCATCTCTCCTCAATTAGGCGCACATGTAGAGAGCTTGGTGCAGATTTTTCTATGACACAAAACTGCCTAACTTGTTGACTTGGAGAACCACCTTACACCTTCCATCATGAGGCTGCCATGTGCAGATTTTTTTCATGCTTTTGGCAGTCCATCATGAGCCAAACCTGCCCTTGCTTCCACATGCATCATAAGAAGATTTTTTTTGGCTGCAACCTCTCTTTCCCATGCGCACATGGACTGCATCTATGCAGATTTTAGGCTGTCATATATGACACTTCCTTCCACTTCTTTATGTGCGCAAAACTTGGTTGATGGTGCAGAAATTTTCTGACTTAAGTCAGCCCCAAAAATCAGATTTTTCTTGGCTGCCACAAAGCTGTCTTGCTTGTGGACTTAGTGAACCTCCCTCACACTCCACCCTATGCGCATAACTTAGTCATTTGTGTGCAAGTCTTGGCTGTTGTGCAGAGAAAAATTCTGACTTATAACACTAACTCAGATCTGAACCTATCTCTTCCACCCCTTTTGCATGTGCCTAGAGTGTGCAAGAAGCAAGCTCCTTGCTTGTTCAAACCTTGTGTGCAGCCCCACTTCTTCAAGCAACCAGATTTGCCATGATGCCCCATCATTTCAACCTCCTCCCTTTCTTCTCTTATTTATGCGCACAAGAGGGGCTGCTCCCATTCACTTGTGCAGCCAACTCCTCCCCTCTCCCACACACTCTAGCTTAGCATTGCAAGCACCATTGGAGAAAGAAAGACCAAGCCAACTCCCTCTTCACTCACTCACCTCAACCATGACCTATACACCAAGCTAGTGCAAGTCTTCTTCTTCTTTTCCCCTCACTGTCCAGTTTTGTTCCTCAACCTTGAAGCTGTCCAAGTGTGTTTCTCCTCACCTTTGTGTGCGCATAGGTCCTCTCTTGAGGGTGTGGACTTGTTGTGTTGTAAAGCTAGAAGGAGGTGTGTGATTCTTGACCAAGGAGTGTGAGCTACAAGAGGTAGGCCTTGAACTTTGAACACTTTCACTTTGTAACCATGTATGTATGCTTGAATGTCTCCTTGATTATGTGTGGTTTTGGATTCAAGTGTGAGCATGGTAAAAACTAGAATGGTGGAGCTATTTCATGGTGAATTGTATGCATAAAAGTCTCATGGTCATGCTTAAGATTGTATGCCACTGTTTTGTATGATTAGGCCACTGTTTTAAAGAGAAATATGCCACTGTTTCCCTATGAATGTGCCACTGTTTTGATGATAAAATGTTCACTGTTTCGGTTCCTCAAAATCACCATTTTATGCCACTGTCTCTGCACATAAAATGCCACTGCTTTAGTCATCATATGCCACTGTTTTATGTACACAAATGCCACTGTTTTAGTCATCATATGCCACTGTTTTATGTACACAAATGCCACTGTTTTAGTCATCATATGCCACTGTTTTATGTACACAAATGCCACTGTTTTAGTCATCATATGCCACTGTTTTATGTACACAAATGCCACTGTTTTAGTCACCATATGCCACTGTTTTATGCATAAAATGCTCACTGTTTTAGTCCATAATATGCCACTGTTTTATGCATAAAATGCTCACTGTTTTAGTCCATAATATGCCACTGTTTTATGCATAAAATGCCACTGTTTTTGTCCATAAAATGCCACTGTTTTAGTCCCTAATATGCCACTGTTTCAATGTCCAAAAACCATGATTTATGCTACTGTTTTAATGCTCAAAAATGTACCATTATGCCACTGTTTTGATGATCAACAACCACTACTTAAGCCACTGTTTTAATGTCCAAAATTCACCAATTATACCACTGTTTCAATATGCAAATATCACCACTAAAGTCACTGTTTTTAATGATCAAATGTTACCATTCATGCCATTATTTTGATGTGCAATACCTCTACTTATGTCACTGTTTTTAAGGATCAAATGCCACTGTACGTCACTGTTTTAAACGTTCAAATACCACTGTTTCTGCCACTGTTGATGTCCAAAGAGCCACTGTTTCTGTTTTAAAACGTTCACTGTTTCTGCTGTAAGGTGCCACTGTTTTTCTGCTGTAAAACGTCACTGTTTCTGTTTTAAAACGTTCACTGTTTCTGCTGTATGTTCACTGTTTTTCTGCTGTAAAACGTCACTGTTTCTGTTTTAAAACGTTCACTGTTTCTGCTGTATGTTTACTGTTTTCCTGCTGTAAAACGTCACTGTTTCTGTCCACTGTTTTTAAGGAAAATACCACTGTTTTCTGTTCACTGCCTTAAAAGAACAACTCACTGTTTCTGCTCACTGTTTTAAGCACAAACGTCACTGTTTTCCGCTGTAAAAACGCTGTTGTATGCTCACTGTTTTGCTGCTGTAAACACTGCTGTATGATCACTGTTTTCCACTGTAAAAACGCTGCTGTATGCTCACTGTTTTGCTGCTGTACGACACTGCTGTATGCTCACTGTTTCTGCTGTAAATAGCCACTGTAAATGATTAGTTGTAATTGATTTAGGTGCGCTTAAGAAGTGAGATACCTCGCTGCTGTTTGGTAATATTTAAGGCACGCAAAGGTAAGTGTCAGGCGATATTACCTAATGTGACTATTGACTACTGGTATAAAATTGTGACATGATGCTCCATATTCCGTAAAAGTAATGTTCCATTATGATGAAAGGAAACTGCCAAAAATGTGCCGTGATGGCTATATGATTATGAGGTAAAGACGTTATGAGGCAGCATAACGCATATGAAAAGTATATGTGCCGTGATGGCTATATGAAAGGTATATAAGCATGCACCTTACATCATACCGCATTTTTTTCGCTTTGTGTGTGAAAGCATAGCATGACATGCATATATCATAATCATATAGGCCTTGTTTTAGAATAGTTATGTACAGGACCATGTGTTTGAGCAAGCATCATATAGGCATCCCCAAGGTACCGGGGTATGGGACACTTGGCATCAGTCCGCATAGGCCCACAGATGGAAACCACATGGAGCTCAGGTGCCAAGGGTTATTTGATTCCACTGTGAAGTGCGCGCACGACGGTGCTAAAAGCGCAAAGGAAAGGGCGTTATATACGCAATATATGAATATGATGAAAAGGAAAGGCGTTATATGCGCTATATATATGAATATGATGAAAAGGAAAAAGGAAAAGGAACAAGGATATGTTGAAGTGACTGTTTATGATTTTGTGCCTAGTTGATACTGTTATGTTACTGGTTTTGTTGCCACACTACTGGGATTATTCTCACCCCTTCGGGGCTACTATTTTTCCAAAATGGCAGGAGGACGTAAAAGCATTTGAAGGAGTGATGTTGCTATTGATTGCTGATGCGTGGATTTTCACTGTTGCTGTTTGTTTAATTGGATGACTGTAATGATTAATGTTTTGGTACTCTTGGATGACTGTAGTCTTTATCATCTTTATTTTATCTTGAACTTTTATGAACAGCGGCTATTTTGGAAAACGTTTGTGAAAAGAATTTAAGTGCTGAAATTTTTACAGTCCCCCTTACGGGTGGTGTTTTTATGAGCAAACGAACTCTGATTTACTAATATTTTATATGCACGCGAAGCCCCAAACGTGCTCTTTCTAAATCACTTGAAATATTTTTTATCGTCCAAACGGAAGTTATAAGAACTATTGAAATGCCGTATGGATTTGTATACTGCTATGAGATCCTTTGTTAGCTCATGTGACGTTAACGACTCTAATTCCGCTTAGCAAACGACTCTCTTGGGTGCACACAAGGGAGGGCGTTACAGTGTGGGCCCCATAAAATATTGTGTGTGGAGGAATAGAGCTGTCAAACCAGCCCCCAGCCCGCGGGCTGGGCCCTATAGCCCCAAGTTTTAACCCCCTTTTTTTTCAGCACACATATGGGAGGGTTATTTTTGACCCTAGCCCCATTAACCCTCATTTCTTTTGGGTTAGGGTGGGGTTAACCGCGGACCAGCCCACTCTTTTTTTTTTCTAAACCCTAAAACCCCAATTTCTCATTTCTCTCTCTGGTTTTCTTCTTCCAATTTCTTCTTCTTCACGCGTTCTTCTTCTTCGCAGTTGATACACTTCCTTAAGCAGTTTCTTCATCGTCATTAAGGCTTCCCTCTCTTCAATTTTCTCCTTCATATTCTTCTTCATTGTCTTCGTTGTCACTTGCAGCACGGTTGAACCATAAGGGTCTGAAGATGATGGGAATCAGAACCAGTGTTGTAGCTATGCCAGAATCCCCCAAGAACACCGTGCTTGACGCTTGTTACTGGAGCTGGTGGTCGCACATGAGCAAACTTTCTGTTCTATGCTTTGATGGGTTTTCCTCAAATTCTTTGTTTTCTTGCTATGGAAAGAGAAAGAGATAGAGAATTTGGACTAGAAAATGACATTTCAGGTTTAGCTTATTCTTTTTAATTGAGGTTTTAATTGAGGTTCAGTGATTTGTAGGTTGTTGGAATTTATAAATTTAGTGGTTGTGAATATGGGTTTTGATAATCTAGATGCATTGATATTTCTAACGCAGGGTTAATGTTTCTAAATTTACTTTAACTGAAAAATTCTGATATTTTTTGTGGGTTCTGTTAGTACTGTAAATGTATAAGGATTTGTTTACAATGTGGCTTTCTAAGACAAACTGAAGCTGTCC
>JAVKPL010009880.1:0-40596 GCA_032173675.1 Gastrolobium villosum
TACAGTACCATGCACGATCCAATGTTGGAGTAAATCTTTTAATTTGATGTGGTGGTTCATACATTATATCCAGATTGTCTTTCCTCCCAAAGTTTTTTGTTAATGGTTTATGAATTTACGCAGGCAATTCGGAAACACAAGTTCGTCAACCTTCTAGATGATCCCGGATCTGCTGATCTCAGTGCATATGTTGATTTTGCTTCCATTAGACATTCTGCTGAGGAAGCTTCAGGTGCTTTTCCACATGCTAATAGTTGTAACACTAACACATGGTATAATGATTAGAATTAGACATCAAAAGCATACATATTTTGTCAAAAACTAAAGATTAGTTCCCAACTGATTTAATATTTATGCAGGAGAAGTGTCTGTCCATGGACCAATTACTCAATCTCAATTTCTTGGTTCCCTTGGAATAAATTTTCGTGTAGAAGCACTCGTTCAAAATTGCACAGAAGAACAAGCTGAATCTTTGAGGACAGGATACTGGCGTCTTGTAGGTGATGGAGAAGCTCCCTTTTGGGAAGGACCTGATGAAGGTGTTCCAATTGGTATGGGAACCCGATACAAAGCAATGGCTATAGTGAACAAGAAGCATGGTGTTCCAGTTCCTTTTCAGTAAAGCCTTATCTCAAACAACCATAGTTGATGTCAGAAGCATTTAGTATGCCAGCTTAACTTCCACCAAGCCATAGTTGATGTTTTGGTGCATGTGACATACAATGTCCTCAATCAATGGTTGGCACTTCTAATTCCTACAATTTTTGTCTTCATTTATATTTATTTATATATTTTAGAAATGATTGTTTAATAGTTCTTGGTTTGCTTTTTATTGTAAGAGTTTCAAGATGTAACAATCTTGTAATAATTTTAATAATGCTCGGTTCATTTGCTTGGAAAGGGTGAATAAAATAGATTAGAAAATGTATTTTCTTAGAGTGGCTGTGTAATGTAAATTAGCTGCCTTGCTTACCTCAAGGTTTTTTTTTCCTTCTCTTCCGAGAATATCACTTTTAGGTTTAAATTCAATTTTTTCATTGAGCTATGTTATTTTAAGTATATGTTATTTTAAACAATAGAAAGACACAAGTAATGGAAATTATGAGGGAAGAATGTGGGCTTTTTCAGCCCTTTGCCCCTCATTAATTATTTAATAACCAATTTGTCCCTGATTGCAAATTTATCTACCATTCTGCCTCTCTTTAATCCGATTAAATTGAATATTTAATCGATTAAATGGTCAAATGAAGATTTAATCGATTAAATTTCCAACTTAATCGATTAAATCTTCCTCTTTATCAGAAGAAATAGGGAGATTTAATCGACTAAATCTTCAAGTCAATTTTTTTGCCTATTTTGACCATTTAATCGATTAAATTTTTGGCTTAATCGACTAAAGAGGGGCGGATTGGTAGATAGTTCTGAGTGAGGGGTAAAATGGTTATTAAATAATTAATGAGGGGAAAAAGGGTGAAAATGTGAAAGAATGTGGGTGATATTTTATTTATTTAAATTTTAAATAAAAATATTAATTTATATTTTTGTCTCTCTTAAAATGATACAATTTTATGTTCTTTAAAAATAAAATATTTATACCAAAAAAATAAAAATAAAAATAAAAATATTTTATATATATATATATATTGGGGAAGGATATTGTGACAACAAAGTTATGTTACACCCATGTGACACCCAATCAATCTCACAGTTAGATCGATTATGTTGATCGAACGGTTATATTTATTTCCATCTTTGTATGGTCATGATTTCTCAAATTTAAAACTTTATATTTATTTTCACCTTTGTATGATTATGATTTCACATATTTAATGCTTTCACTTTAAATATGGGGAATCATGACCATACAAAGATGGAAATAAATATAACCGTTGGATCAACCTAATCGATCTAACAGTGATATTGATTGGGTGTCACATGGGTGTAACATGACTTGGTTGTCAGAATATCCTTTCCCATTTATATTTTATACAATGGCAAAACACAAAACTCCCGTAAATGAGCATACTATTGACTGAGGGAAAAAAAAATAATGGAAGAGAGAATGGAATTAATTGATGTTATATGAATCATACAACAGAAATATTATGTGTAAGTCACATTTCCCTAAAAAATCCATTTGAACGCCAAAGGATGGACAATCTTCTACTTTTTCATCCAAACCTCTATACTCTTGAAGCTTGCTTCAAATAAAGTTGAGGGCTTTGACATGCAAAATTAAAGAGCACTGGTGGGTTACTATATAGATCCCCTAGATTTCTGTAGCTTTACATTCATTCCTATAAACGTTGATTATATTGGATGTTAAAAGACTTGTGATAATTCTGGTATATAATAAAAAGTAATAGTTTTAAATTTTATAGCCACACATTACAAATTCTGTATATTATTTCATAAACCATTGTGTGATCATTGCTCGTCTCAGATTACTGACTCTGCCTGAAATACTCTAGACTATCAGATAGATCACTAGATACCAGTACTGATTTCAGAATCAAGTACGATAATGCAAATTGTACAGTTAACAGAGTAAACCAGCATAGTGAAACAAAGAAATCGAGCACCTTCTCAGTATATTAAATAGGAGACTAAATATTCTTTTCGGTTCCTAACAAAAAAACACGGTCCCATTTTAGTTCCTTACAAAAAAATACTAGTCGTCCGGTCATCAAGAAATTCAAAGTGGACCCATTTTAGTCCTTTTGAAGGATTAATATGGGTCTTTTTTGAATTTGTAAGGGACCACGATTTCAACCAAATGGGTCCACTTTAAAATCGTGTTTTTGTAAGGACTAAAATGGAAATCGTGTTTTTTTGTTATGGACCCAAAAGAGTATTTATTCTAAATAGGAAGAATTCAATACAAGTATTTGGGATAATGCTCACTAAGTTGAGTAATTACTGAGCCAATAATAAACAGAGTATTTCACGTTACAATGGTTATCATCAGTTGTCAAAACAAAAATAATCAGTAGCGGTATTTGGTGGAGTAATCTTTGGGAGAAATGACAAGACCACGTCCTTTCCTTGCACCTCGGAAGACAGTTTCAACAATGTCAATGAACTCTTGCTTGTCCTTGAGAGCCCAATTAATCTTATTGTTGTTTCCAGTGCCAAGATCAATCATAATATGCTTGTTCCTGAAGAAGAACATAATGGTGCATGGGTCATACAACTCGTACATGGGGTTGAAATCGGGCACTTCAGTGGTGTCAACAAGGTAAATCACTGCAAATTTTTTGATGGTGTCAGCAACCGATGCCAGTACTTCATCCATCTGATTTAAAGCCAAATTAATCAGACAATTAGATTATTAAATAAATAAAAGTACAAGGTAGATGAAAAGGTAAGTTTTGTGTGTCTTGTCTACCTTATTTGATATAAAAGGCTCCGATCAGCAAATTTGATATATGATATATAATAGGAACAAGTTATATTTACAATTTTTTTTTACAAACTCTTACAAATTATATTATATTCTATCGGGAGAATACTAACTTTTGCAAACTACACTATGTTCTTCCGGGAGAATATAGTGTAATTTATAAAAAAATTCTAAAAAATTTGTAAACGGATCCTGTCCATATATAATATCCTTCCTTCAAAAGATATAGAGATATAAATGGAATGATTTTCGGGCAAAAAAATCAATTTATTGTTTTTTTAATAAAAAATTACAAAAAAGTAGTCGTTTTAAAATTAATTATGAAAATATAGCAGTCAAACACGCCCCACGCGGGCGTGACCAGTTGGAGAGACACACACGTCCAATTTGGGCGTGACCGAGATGTGTCTACACGCCCCATTGGGGCGTGTTTTGTAACGCCTGGCAACTTGCAAGGATTAACGACTGTCCCCACACACTAACACGAGACTTTTCAGCGTGCTTTGTCCTCACTCGCACACTTCCCGGGAAAACTTCCCAGAAGTTCACCCATCCCAGAATTGCTCCAAGTCAAGCACGCTTAACTGTGGAGTTCTTCCGATCCGGGCTACCGAAAAGTAGATGCATCTTGTTAGTATAGGTAGTACCAATTAATTCTTATAAGCCATTCCCAACTGTACTGTCCCATACCAACACAGTCTCTGGAATCCCTCTCTTTCCGGTGTTATTCGATTCATTCATGTACCCCCATCGCTGGAAGCCTGCCAGGAGCCGCTCCTTGTCCGTGCCCTTACGCACCGGCGATCACTCCCCGCCCTCGTCAGCGCCCGGGATGTTACATGTTTCACCATGTGCTGCCACGTGGCACAAAAATCAACAGTTTGACCGTAAAATTTGAAAGTCCATAACTTTTGACTCGGGTGTCCAAAATTACATAATTTTTTTTTGATTCTACATAACTATTCGAGATCTACGTAATGACACCTCATTTGACATATTTTGTCTCTCACAAAAAAATTGAATTTATAATAATGATACCATAAGAACATTTAAACTCAAATTAATAAGCAAAAAATCACTGTTATGATTAGAAACATTCATAATAAAGATTTTTATTAAAAATTTAAATGAGTGCTTTTCGTTTTATTTTGATTTTTAAGTTTCTGTTCATGATTATAAAAATATTAGATTATTTTTACTAATAATTATAAGGTAACAAGCTTATGTCATTTTTAATAAAACTATGTCGTTTTGATGTATTTTTACCAAAATCACAAGGATCTTTACTATAAATGTTTCTAATCATAATAGTGGTTGTCTGTTTATTAATTTGGGTTTAAATGTTCTTACGGTATCATTGTTGTAAACAATTTTTTTTGTGAGAGACAAAATATGTCAAATGAGATGTCATTACGTAGATCTCGAAAAGTTACGTGGAATCAAAAAGAAAATTACCTAATTCGGACACCCGAGTCAAAAGTTATGGACTTCCAAATTTTTACGATCAAACTGTTATTTTTGTGCCACGTGGCAGCACCTGGTAAACATGTCCCAATGGGACGTGTCTCTCTCCTCGATCACGCCTAAATTGGGCGTGTCTCTCTCCTCGGTCATGCCCAAATGGGGCGTGTCTCACGCTTAGGACACGCCCCACATGGGCGTGTCTCTCTCAATTGGAACACGCCCCATGTGAGCGTGTTTAACGGCTATAATTTCATAATTAATTTCAAAAGAATTACTTTTTCATAATTTTTTTATTAAAAAAACAATAAACTAATTCTTTCGCCATGATTCCGTTCAAGTTAAATAATTAATTATAGCTGTTTCCAAAATAAAAAAAAAATTATAGGGTTTTATAATTCTCATTCAACATGAGAATTACAATTTTCCTACACACCCTTCGATTTTCGTGCTGACATGGGTCGTACATATAATTTTTTCTAACATATGGGTCTCACATGCTTTTTATCTCTATAACATAAGATTTTAATTCTCCCTCAACATGAGAATTATAAAACCCATAATTATATATATATATATATATATATATAGAGAGAGAGATGAGATAGATATATAGAGATACCTCCATGCATATGTCATCCCAATCATGGCCAAAGCGTATTACGACAACTCGTTCTTCCTCGGAGAGAATGGCCTGATCCACGACCCAACCAGAATGCAAGTGTGGTAGCAAGTACGACATTGATTGATCTTCTTCTTCTTTATTCTCCACTCCTTATACCACCTTTTTTTATATCTCTCTCTCTGTTCTCTAATGACAATATATATGAAGGCGTCCAGGGAATTGTCTAGAAACTTCCACGGAATTGTCAAGAAACTCCCACTACCCTCTCTCATCTTAAAAATAGGCTTCCTTATTAAAACATAAAAAATAAAAAATAAAAATTGGATTCCTTATTATCAGCTTCCTTATTAATACTTTATATTTATTTTCACATTTGTATAGTTATGATTTCCCATATTTAATGCTTTCACTTTAAATATGAGGAATCATGACCATACAAAGATGAAAATAGATTTAACCGTTGGGAAATAACACTGTTCGCGTGACATTTAGGTAAAAAAGTTGGTGAACAGTGGCATTTTGGAAACTGTTCCAAAAATTTCACGTTAATTGCTGATGTTTTAATTATTGTTAACAAGATATAGATTCAAATCCTTATAGTTTCCATGCAATTCTCCACCCAAGGGTTGAAAATTGTCAAGATATAGTTTTTTCATTAATATTTTGTCATAAAAATTAAGAGAAAATATGGGGAAAGATATTGTAACAACTAAGTAACTAAGTTGTGTTACTAACAATCAATCTCACCATTAAATTGATTATGTTGATCCAATGGTTATATTTATTTCCATTTTTGTATGATTATTATTCCCCATATTTAAAGTGGAAATATTAAATATGAGAAATCATAATCATACAAAGGTGGAAATAAATATAAAGTATTAAATTTGGGAAATCATGACTACAAAGATGAAGATAAATATTTGTCTTTAAACTTATTTTATCATAACATTGTATCCTTTTAACTGAAACAACAATATTTAATCAATTATCTGTTTATTTATCAGATTTTTTTTTTAAGGATATTGTAACAACCAATTAGTGTTATTACCAATATTACTACCAATCAATTTCACCGATATATTGATTATATGGATTCAAAGGTTATATTTATTTTTGTCTTTGTAGGGTTATGATTTCTCATATATGGAAATCATAACCATACAAAGGTGTAAATAAATATGATTTCCCATATTTAATACTTTATATTTTTTTTCACATTTTGATTTCCCATATTTAAAGCTATTATATTAAATATGAGGAATTATAACCATACAAAGATGGAAATAAATATAACTGTTTGATCAACATAATCGATCTAATGATAAAATTAATTGATAGTAATACTAATTGGTTGTTATAATATCCTACCCCACTTTTTTAATCAGAAAAATATTTATTATTTTAAAATATAATTTTGTGTCATCTTATAAACAGTATCTTAGTTTATATTTATTGCCATTTTATATTCTCTCACCTCGAGAAAAAATTAGAGAGAAAGAGAGAAAAAAATACTATAGAGGAGAGAAGATATAAAAAGCTGCTAATGAATATGTATCAAAACAATGTTGTTCACTCAAAATAACACAAAGTTATCTCTTTTAAATTAATAAATATTTTTTTCCTTTTTTAATTAGTTAATTGTTATAGAGAAACAATGTATTTTACTCAAAAAGACACATAGGTATGTCCTTTAAAAAAGATAAATACTTTTTTCTAAAAATATATTAGATGGTAAAACATGTTTTTTTATAAAATGATTAAAAAAATGGGGAACAATATTTGTCATATTAAATGATATAATTTGATGTTATCTTAAGTGAAACAATCATATTTGAGTATAAATGGTTATTTTTTAAATTCACTCTCCTCAACAATACTCTTCTTTCTCTCTCAATCATCAAATATGCACCAAAATATGATCAGTTTACACATGATAAAATTATATTTGCTTAAATGACAAATCTTTTCCTAAAAGAAAGTGAAAAAAAAATTGTTGTATTTTTTCGGCTACTTATTTATTTTTTAACCTTTCTTGTCTCCTTTTATGCACGATTGATTATTAAACATTTCTCATAATGCCTCCATGATGGAACCCAGAATATTCAACAGCAAAGATAACCACAATTGAACAGAAAATTGCTTCCATTATATCAGTATTTAACACAGAGACACTAACTAGTAAGCATAACAAAGAGATTCAGGAAATACAAAGGAATAACAAATAAAGCACCAAAAGATCTCACTCACTCTCAAGCCAAAATACCAAGGCCAAAGAGATCCCAAGAGATCCTTTCGAAAACCCAATTCACCAAAATACTCAATATCCCCCTATCATCTTACACACACTCCTTTTATTCTATATTTTAGGAATATTCTAGAATAATTTCCCCAACAAACTAACTAATTCACCAACTAACTTTGCATTGTTGAACTTGGGCCCACTAGTCATAGCCCATCAATACTCCCCTTTCAAGATTCACCTTGTCCTCAAGGTGAGGAAGAGAATAGGGGATGTAATTGAACATCCACCAGGATCCCACTGCTTGAAGCACCAAGACCACATTGGAAGCTTCAATTCTATTTTCTTTCCATGAAACTCGCCCCTCAACTTCAACAAATTGTTGGAACTGAGACCCACAAGAGTCTCGCTGTCTTCCATGCTTTCACTGTTGAAAAATTCCTCCCTTTCAAGCACAAGTTTGTCAATACACACCCAAATAATGTGGAGGTGCTGGTTTTGGCAGATTTGATCTGGTGACAAATGAGCATTGCTCTGGAAGCGTACATCTCCGCATTTGTCATTTAGCTCCTCCGGTGAGAGTCGCTTGAATCTGGTCCCACAAATGCCATTAGTAGAGTTAAGATTGCCTCCACCCCCACTAGGGTTTGGTTCGTTTAATGTGCTGCCTTCTGTTCCAAATCCATTAGAATTAGAGTGACCCAAATTGTTTGAGTGACTCAGATTGTTGAATTGGCCCATATTTCGATTATATCCTCTGTTTTGGGTCGAGGAGCATGTGCCTGTTCCATCTGGCCCATTATGCTCATCTTTATTTTTAATATTGGGCCTCTCATCATAGGTGGTAGCCTTGTTATGCAAAGCTGAGTGTGTATTCAGCCCCCCAATCATCCCACTCCCGATGCCCAGAAGCCCCATCATTGTTCCCAACCCCTCTCTCACTCTCTCCGTTACTTCATCGTCGTTCCCAATGCCCACACGTCTTTGCGCAGAAGACGACATTTCCATGGGATGAAGACACAATTCTGCTCTCACGATCGCCCTTTGTCCAACTTCTTTCTCTTCTTCTTCTTTGTTCTGCATCTCCTCTTCTTTTTCTGCACTTGTTGCATCTTCTACTTGGTCGCTGATTTCTTCTTCTTCTTTGCTGATTTCATCTTCTTCTTTAGTTTTTTCTGATCTGCCATCTTTGGATTCTTTTTCTGAGCTTAGATCTGCTTCTTCTCCTTCTTCGTCGTCTTGTATGTCTCTATTGATGAGAGCTGGACAACCTAAAAACCCGGATCCGAATTTTGACCCGGTTCCCATCTTACCCACATACGACCCGTTTCTTCCCAGAATCGTTTCTTTCTCCTCTTCCATCCCCTTATCATTTTCCATGTCGTTTTTCTTTTCTGTCGCTGCCTCTTTTTCCTTTTTTCGTTCTTCATCTGCTATTTCTTTTTCGTCTCTTCCATTGTCTTCTTCTTCTTCTGCCTTTGTTTTATCTTCTTCCGCCTCTTCCTCTCTTTTTTTCTTTTTCTGCAACTTTTCCTTCTTTTGTTTTTTGATTTGATTCTTCTCCTTCTGCATCGTCTAGCGTTTCTTCCTCCACCAAATAAATCTCAGGTATATATTTATTTATAAATGCTCTAGTAAAATCCCACAATTTTGCATTAGGATTAAGACACTTCCAATACCTATACTAGAAAAGCGCGCACCCTCTAAGCCCACGCAGAGTTTCTGCTAGTTGTTCATCTTCTTCATTTATTTGCTTTTCTTGAAAATGTTGTTCCATAGCAATTTGCCATCCCCAAGCATCGTCTCTCTCTCCAAAAAATGTTGGAACCATTGTATCAGATCTGGATCTGTTGCTCGATTTTTTTTCTCTCTTTTTTTTTCCTCTCAGATCTTGGATTTTTTTTTCTGTGTATAAATCTGGACCAGAAGCACTCCCTAGATCGGAAATGCTCTAATACCAAATTGATGGAACCCAGAATATTCAACAACAAAGATAACCACAATTGAACAGAAAATTGCTTCCATTATATCAGTATTTAACACAGAGACACTAACTAGTAAGCATAACAAAGAGATTCAGGAAATACAAAGGAATAACAAATAAAGCACCAAAAGATCTCACTCACTCTCAAGCCAAAATACCAAGGCCAAAGAGATCCTTTCCAAAACCCAATTCACCAAAATACTCAATATCCCCCTATCATCCTACACACACTCCTTTTATTCTATATTTCAGGAATATTCTAGAATAATTTCCCCAACAAACTAACTAATTCACCAACTAACTTTGCATTGTTGAACTTGGGCCCACTAGTCATAGCCCATCACTCCTTAATACATTTAATTTTGTTTATCACATAAAATAAAAATTAAATTAAAAACACCATGAGAAAATTCAGGTATAGATACAAATACAATATGAAAAAGTTGCATTTTGTTTCCTTCAATTTGTGTTTGTTTGTCCTCTTTCCTTGAAAGAGAGAGAGAATCATAGAAGAGTGTATGTGTAAGTAGTAGTGGCAGCAACAAAATGTTGAGAAAACTGATTCACCAATCTTCCACATTTCATCGTTCCATAGCCAATGCTTACTTGTCAGCTGCACCATGCTATTGCTTGAGGCTCTTTTCTTCTTCTTCTTCTTCTTCTTCACCTGACACACCTTCCGTGGACGAAGGCACTGCAATCTCCATCGACCGCTCTGGC
The DNA here is from genome assembly GCA_032173675.1 of Gastrolobium villosum. Classification (NCBI taxonomy): domain Eukaryota; kingdom Viridiplantae; phylum Streptophyta; class Magnoliopsida; order Fabales; family Fabaceae; genus Gastrolobium; species Gastrolobium villosum. The sequence continues at coordinate 10,436 of JAVKPL010009880.1, forward strand.
CTTTACAACCCACCTGGTACTTTCTTCAAATTTCCTTTCTTTCTTCGCTTCTTTTCCTCATTCTCTTTTTTGTTCCTTCTCACAGACCATTCTCACCTCCCAATTTCCGATTCTGAGCTCGTCAAGCACCTCAAAGGGATCATCAAGGTTCTTTCTCTCCATTTTTCTTCCTTTACTTGTTTGGATTGTATCTTAGTCTGTGAAAATGTGTAACCTTTATGTCCAATACTCCCTAATTTAATTTTTACATGATAAAAATTTGTTTTTTACCCCCTTGTGCTATTAAACCTCACTATCTTACTTTGGGTCTCACAAGTTTTAATTTTTGCTTGCGATTTGTTACTTATTATTGTTGAATTCTCAGTTTCGTGGAGGCCCTATATCAGTAGGTGAGTACATGTCAGAAGTTTTGACAAATCCTAAAGCTGGGTACTACATCAATCGAGATGTTTTTTGAGGACAAGGTGATTTTGTTAACTCTCCTGAAGTAAGCCAGATGTTTGGTGAGGTGAGGTGAATTATACACTAAACTTTCAGTAACCTTATGTCTATTGGGGGCATCAACTAGAATTGGACTGTGTTTGCAATCATAGTAGTTAATTGCGCCACAATAGCGCCGCGAGCCAGCCGTATGGGTGTTGCTGTGCCTCACCGCAAGAAACCGCTCCGCACCGCATCGGAACGCAAAAGCGGCCATTGCGATTGCAAATCTAGGCCATATTGCTGTCATAAGGCAAAATGTCAATTTTTCCTAAATTTAAATGTGTAACCGATTTTTTTTAAGGGTTTTTTAGTCATTCTGTGTCTCTTTCTGTCACTTCTACTATCTCTATCTTTAAAAAATGTTTCTTTTTGTCATATATCTATTCCGCTATTTCCACAATCGCAACTCACTATAGCGCTATAGCATTTTTAGGGGTTGGCCACGCATGCCGCAATCCGCATTTGATAACTTTATTGCAATCATTCATCAAGCATGTCAATGATAGAAGGATTATAATGTCTTGTTTATGTGAACTTAGATGGTTGGTGTTTGGGTGATGTGTCTTTGGGAGCAAATGGGTCAACCACAAAGAGTAAATCTAATTGAGCTGGGCCCAGGTCGAGGAACTCTTATGGCTGATCTTCTTCGTGTATGAAACCACAATTTTGATATGCATTTGTACTGGAGATTCTATTTAGATGTTTGGACCTTTTGTTTACGTTGTCAATCAAACATTAAAAAGGCAAAATATCGTTGTTATGATTAAACTGATTTTTTAAAGTTTTTATAGGGTGCTTCAAAATTTAAGAACTTCATTGAGTCTTTGCATGTACACCTGGTGGAGTGTAGTTCAGTACTACAGAAGCTTCAGCACCAGAAATTGAAATATTGATGAAGAGAACACAGCTCAAGATGTTGATAAAAGAACTATAAGCTCTTTGGTTGGCACTCCTGTGTCATGGCATGCTACACTGGAGCAGGTTCCTTCAGGATGTATGTATCCCTTTGCCGATAAAAATAAGCTTTTGGACGTAATACATGGAGTGTAACTTGTTATATGAAAATCTAAGTTAGTTTTTCTGTTATGAGTCAACATAAAATATCTTATTGTGCTATTTTTGTATGAGCTCTGACCAAATTCTTCTTTTGTTGTGCTGTAGTGCCAACAGTTATCATTGCGCATGAGTTCTTTGATGCCCTACCGGTCCATCAATTTCAGGTGATTGAATGCTTATGCTATTAAGATGAATTGAAACTAAGGACATCTATCAAGCTGCACAATTAACTAAAGAATTTGAAATTCTGCAAGATTTTTTGCTTTCAATGTGTCTTCCACAGTGTCTTGGCTATTTGTCCTTCAACATTCTTTCATCCTTTTCTCAATTTTTTTTTCTTTATGGTAATTTATATATAGTTTTGCCTGTTGTCTTCATTTTATAGTTAGTCCATCTATACGTTGTGCTAAACCTGTACATTATAATGTCAGTTTGTCTTAACTATGCATTTTCCATCGTATTGGTTGGCCTTCAAGGGGCTGAATAAAATGTAAGAGATGTTGAATGCTTTGAGCCCGAATTGTTGCTTCACCTTGTGTCTAAGTGATTACAAATTTCCTGTAACTTCCTGCTTCAAAGAGCTTGAGCTTGGCAAAAAATCTGTTTTAGTTCCTTAATATCCAGTAGAGTAAGACAGCTATGTCATACTCATACCTTTATAATTATTGAAAAAATAAAATAAAAATAGAAATCCAACTTCCCTTTGTATTCCTACATTTTCTATATTGCTATTGGCATCACATTAATGTGAAATGTATATACAGAAAGCATCTCGCGGCTGGTGTGAGAAAATGGTTGATGTGGCAGAAGATTCATCGTAAGTATTGTAATGTAATCTACTTGAAATTGTATTTCTGCTAGGTTTAGTGTATTCATACTTCTTACATAAATTGGATAGGTTTCGTTTTGTTCTATCTCCACAGCCTACACCTGCAACTCTGTATCTATTGAAGCGGTGCAAGTGGGTTGTAACTGAGGAAATCGCACAACTTAATCAAATTGAAGTTTTCCCTGAAGCCATGGATTTAACTCAGACCATTGTTGAAAGAATAAGTTCTGATGGTGGTGGAGCTCTAATCATTGACTATGGCTTGGATGGAGTAATCTCAGACAGTCTCCAGGTCTAGCATCTTTCCCTTTCTATTCTCGAAAGTACAATGGACAAAGGTTTCAAGGAAAATGAAACAGAAATTGTATTGATTGAAGTTGAATCAATAATAACTCAGCCCATTCCAGTACATGATATTGACCCTACAATCTATATGACAGAAATTGAAATAATGGTGGGAAAAATAAAAGATAAAACGAAAATATAATTTCTGAGTATTCGAGAGACTCAGAGCTCTCCCAGCCCAAGGCCCAACCTAATTTTCCAAAATGCTCAGAATTCATTCCTATTCCTCTATTTAAGTAACCAACTTCCCTCCACCTTTAAACCTCTTAACAGAATATAGTTTACCAGCTTCGAGAACCTTCTCTATTAAACAAACTTCTTGCTGACTCAGCACTTGGCTATATTCTCCTACATCTACTTCTTTCCACACCTTGTTTAATCGAATCGTAACATATTACTTTCTAGATTTTACTGTGTTCTGTCTCCCAAGTGTAATATCTTGTATCCTAATTGTCTTGTATTATACTATGATGGAAATATTAATATAAGCATAACACGTTAAGTTTCTAATTTAAATTGATAAGCATCAAGGGCTGGGAATAGAATCTGGAGAAAAGCATCCTTGGTTTTCATATTTTTTTACTGATGTCTTAGCTTTGTGAATTTCTAACCAATGCTGCCACTGGAATCTATTGTCCTGTGCCATGGGGAACCATTAGATGTGTTGCTATAAATAATTGTCATCAACATGAACACCACCTTTATCCTAAACTAGTTGGGGTTGGTAGTCAATGAACCTTTCTTTTAATTGGTTATTGTTATGGATTCTTTTGCTTGTTACAGTACCATGCACAATCCAATGTTGGAGTAAATCTTTTAATTTGATGTGATGGTTCATACATTATATTCAGATTGTCTTTCCTCCCAAAGCTTTTTGTTAATGGTTTATGAATTTACGCAGGCAATTCGGAAACACAAGTTCGTCAACCTTCTAGATGATCCCGGATCTGCTGATCTCAGTGCATATGTTGATTTTGCTTCCATTAGACATTCTGCTGAGGAAGCTTCAGGTGCTTTTCCACATGCTAATAGTTGTAACACTAACACATGGTATAATGATTAGAATTAGACATCAAAAGCATACATATTTTGTCAAAAACTAAAGATTAGTTTCCAACTGATTTAATATTTATGCAGGAGAAGTGTCTGTCCATGGGCCAATTACTCAATCTCAATTTCTTGGTTCCCTTGGAATAAATTTTCGTGTCGAAGCACTCGTTCAAAACTGCACAGACGAACAAGCTGAATCTTTGAGGACAGGATACTGGCGTCTTGTAGGTGATGGAGAAGCTCCCTTTTGGGGAAGGACCTGATGAAGGTGTTCCAATTGGTATGGGAACCCGATACAAAGCGATGGCTATAGTGAACAAGAAGCATGGTGTTCCAGTTCCTTTTCAGTAAAGCCTTATCTCAAACAACCATATTTGATGTCAGAAGCAGTTAGTATGCCAGCTTAACTTCCCCCAATCCATAGTTGATTTTTTAGTGCATGTGACATACATTTTCCTCAATCAATGGTTGGCACTTCTAATTCCTACAATTTTTGTCCTTATTATATTTATTTATATATTTTTGAAATGATTGTTTAATAGTTCTTGGTTTGCTTTTTATTGCAAGAGTTTCAAGATGTAACATTCTTGTAATAATTTTAATAATGCTCGCCTCATTTGGTTGGAAAGGGTGAATAAAATAGATTAAAAAATGTATTTTCTTAGAGTGGCTGTAATGTAAATTAGCTGCCTTGCTTACCTCAAGTTTTTTTTTTTTGTTCTTCCGAGAATTTCACTTTTAGGTTTAAATTTGATTTTTTCTTTTAAGCTTCAGACTTAGATTTTTATAGCTAATGTCGTCTTGGTAACTGGTAAGCACCATTGTATGCTCTTATTGAGACTTATAAATCCTCTAGTCTAGGAATTGATTACTTCTCTTCCTCTCTCCTTTAACATTTTGTTCATTGATTATATATGGGAAATGTTACTCTCATTTTATATGAGATAGTTATCTCATATTATCTTACTTCAAAAATTGCACCTTTATTTTTTATTTTTAATGGTGAATTTCACTTGGCTTCTTTCTATAATATAAGAGAACTACGTACTCTCATGTAACACGAGAGTAGTATTTCCTAATATATATTGTAACAAAACACAAAACCCACGTGAGTATATTATTGATTGAGGGAAAAAAGATAATGGAAGAAAGAATGGAGTTAATTGATGCTATGTGAATCATATAAGAGAAATATTATGTGTAAATCACATTTCCCTAAAAAATTCATTTGAACGCCAAAGGATGGACAATCTTCTACTCTTTCAGCCAAATCTCTATACTCTTGAAGCTTGCTTCAAATAAAGTTGAGGGCTTTGACATGCAAAATTAAAGAGCACTGGTGCGTTACTATATAGATCCCCTAGATTTCTGTAGCCTTACATTCATTCCTATAAACGTTGATTATATTGGATGTTAAAAGACTTATGATAATTCTGGTATATAATAAAAAGTAATAGTTTTAATTTTTATAGCCACTACATTACAAATTCTGTATATTATTTGAGAAACCATTGTGTATAGATCATTGCTCGTCTCAGATTACTAGGACAGTGACCATTTTGTCCCGTTTGGACAAAAAAATTACCATACTGCCACGCTAACAGTAAATTTTGCCAAAATGCCACGCGGCATAATTGGATACACTGTGTAGTGAATTATGCATGCAAGTAATATGCTACACAGTGTAGCGAAATATGCACGTCATAATGCTCAGAACCAAAAATGCCATATGTCAAAATTGGAGAAATTCGCTACACTATGTAGCGAATTTCTCAAAATTTGACGTGTGGCATTTTTGGTTCTGTGCGTCCTGACATGGCATATTTCGCTACACTGTGTAGCGAATTACTTGCATGCATAATTCGCTACACTATGTAGCGAATTATGCCGCATGACATTTTGGCAAAATTTACTATTGGCGTGGCAGTCTGGTAATTTTTTTTGTCCAAACGTGACACTTTGGTCACTGTCCGCATATAACTGTCTCTGCCTTAAATGCTCTAGACTATCAGACAGATCACTAGATACTAGTACTGATTTCAGAGTCAAGTACGATAATCCAAATTGTACAGTTAACCGAGTAAACCAGCACAGTGAAACAAAGAAATTGAGCACCTTCCCACTATCTTAAATAGGAAGAATTCAATACAAGTATTTGGGATAATGCTCACAAGTTGAGTTAATTACTGAGCCAATAATAAACAGAGTATTTCACGTTACAATGGTTATCATCAGTTGTCAAAACAAAAATAATCAGTAGCGGTATTTGGTGGAGTAATCTTTGGGAGAAATGACAAAACCACGTCCTTTCCTTGCACCTCGGAAGACAGTTTCAACAATGTCAATGAACTCTTGCTTGTCCTTGAGAGCCCAATTAATCTTATTGTTGTTTCCGGTGCCAAGATCAATCATAATATGCTTGTTCCTGAAGAAGAACATAACGGTGCATGGGTCATACAACTCGTACATGGGGTTGAAATCGGGCACTTCAGTGGTGTCGACAAGGTAAATCACTGCAAATTTTTTGATGGTCTCAGCAACCGATGCCAGTACTTCATCCATCTGATTTAAAGCCAAATTAATCAGACAATTAGATTATTAAATAAATAAAAGTACAAGGTAGATGAAAAGGTAAGTTTTATGTGTCTTGTCTATTTAACCAGACAATTAGATTATTAAATAAATAAAAGTACAAGGTACAATTAGATCTTTACTATGAATGTTTCTAATCATAATAGTGGTTGTTTGTTTATTAATTTGGGTTTAAAGTCATTTTAAAATTAATTTTGACCAGTTTGGAGAGAGAAAATTTGGGCGTGACCGAGAAGAGAGAAACGCCCCATTTACCATGTTGCCACGTGCCACAAAAATCAACTGTTTGACCATAAAACGTTCTTAGTATCATTGTTGTAAACAATTTTTTTTTGTGAGAGACAAAATATGTCAAATGAGATGTCATTACGTAGATCTCAAAAAGTTATGTGGAATCAAAAAAAAATATTACCTAATTCGGACACCCAAGTCAAAAGTTATGGACTTCCAAAGTTTTACGATCAAACTGTTATTTTTGTGCCACGTGGCAGCACCTGGTAAACATGTCCCAATGGGACGTGTCTCTCTCCTCGATCACGCATAAATTGGGCGTGTCTCTCTCCTCGGTCATGCCCAAATGGGGCGTGTCTCACGCTTAGGACACGCCCCACATGGGCGTGTCTCTCTCAATTGGAACACGCCCCATGTGAGCGTGTTTGACTGCTATAATTTCATAATTAATTTCAAAAGGATTACTTTTTCATAATTTTTTTATTAAAAAAACAATAAATTAATTTTTTCGCCATGATTCCGTTCAAGTTAAATAATTATAGGGTTTTATAATTCTCATTCAACATGAGAATTACAATTTTCCTACACACCCTTCGATTTCCGTGCTGACATGGGTCCTACATATAATTTTTTCTAACACATGGGTCTCACATACTTTTTATCTCTATAACATAAGATTTTAATTCTCCTTCAACATGAGAATTATAAAATCCATAATTTTATATATATATATATATATATACCTCAATGCATATGTCATCCCAATCATGGCCAAAGCGTATTACGACAACTCGTTCTTCCTCGGAGAGAATGGCCTGATCCACGACCCAACCAGAATGCAAGTGTGGTAGCAAGTACGACATTGATTGATCTTCTTCTTCTTCTTTATTCTCCACTCCTTATACCACCTTTTTTTTATATCTCTCTCTCTATAATCTCAAAATATATATATATATATATATATATATATATATATATATATATATATATGAAGGCGTCCATGGAATTGTCTAGAAACTTCCACGGAATTGTCAAGAAACTGCCACTACCCTCTCTCATCTTAAAAATAGGCTTCCTTATTAAAACATTAAAAATAAAAAATAAAAATTGGATTCCTTATTATCAGCTTCCACAAAACGCATCCCCTCACGTGTGATTTCAAAAACACAACCAAGAATAAAAAGATAATTCAATCTTAAATTATAAGTCAAGTAATTTCATTATATTTTTAGGGATAGGATATTGTAACAACCAAATAATGTTACTATCATATCTTAACCGTTGATTTCCGCCAATCAACGGTTATTATTTATTGCGAATTAATATTTAATTAATGAGTTTGATTTGAAAAATGATAACTTTTGATTGACAGAAATCAACGGTTAAGATGTGGTAGTAACATTGGTAGTAACATTATTTGGTTGTTACAATATCCTATCCCGTATTTTTATAGTTTAAAAGTTTTAATGAGATTTTTATGCTTTTAAATAAGGGGAAGGATATTGTGACAATCAAGTTATGTTACTACCAAGTGACTACCAATCAATCTTACTGTTAGATCAATTATCTTGATCCAACGGTTATATTTATTTTCATCTTTGCATGGTCATGATTTCCCAAATTTAATACTTTATATTTATTTTCACCTTTGTATGATTATGATTTCCCATATTTAATGCTTTCACTTTAAATATGAGGAATCATGACCATACAAAGATGAAAATAAATATAACCGTTGGATCAAGATAATCGATCTAACGGTGAGATTGATTGGTAGTCACTTGGTAGTAACACAACTTGATTATCACAATATCCTTCCCCTTTAAATAATTTAAATAAAATTTATTTACTAACCATCATTATAATTTTATTAACTTTTATTGGTTGACGTAGACTTATTTAAAAAATTTAAATGAATTATAAGGGTTTATACACTATGTCTTTATAATTCGAATTTTCAAATAAGTTCTTATAATTTAGCACAATTTAATGATAATTATCAAGTAGGGACCTATTTAAGTTTTTTTTATTAAATAAAAATAAAGATATCGTTAATTGTGCAAATAGATGTACTAAACCAAACAGATGAATCCTCCTGTTTGTTTCCTCCAATTCAATATGGCTCCTTGATTTTTACACTCTTTTATACACTTGCAAATGACTTCCTCCATTCGTAGATCTGATCTGAATAAGCACACAACACGAAGTTCATACAAATAAACAAAATGTACGACATTGCAATTTGACACCTCTAAATTGAGGGGTTCACTTAAAGAAGAAAAAGTTAGAAGCATCGATAAGAAAATCAATAAAATAGATTTTAACAATGACATTGTTTGTTATAATGTATATATATATTTTAGGGTTTATTTTCTGCGGTCAATATAGACAAGTTATCTACATTGAGTCCAAAACGACGTCATTTTAGAACAAAAATTAAGGTATTTTTGTAATTATAATTTATTTCAGGATTATAATAGTATTTCTCATTATAATTTTTTAATTTTTCAACCCAAAACGACATCATTTTGAGAGTGAGGAAAAACATTAAAACCTATATTTTAATACAATTTCAGCCGGTTATTACACTTTCCTCTTTAAAGTGCACTCTTCACTTTAGAAGAATCAAATCCACAACATTGTATCGGTAACTTCCAGACACACCACTGTCATAGCTGACACACACATTGGGTCTACTACCATAAATTTCTCACAAACAAGACCTGTATAATTTATCCAAACAACCATAACCATAACTATCTTCCAAGTTACATATAAGGTGCTAAAACATAGCCAATGTTCATGAAATCATGAAAAAGGAAATCTCTTCTTTTGCAGCCAATTTATTGAATGAAACAAGGTAAACATTTCAATTAACAGCACAACGACAGCTTCAGGCCAGACTCTTCAAGTTTTGTTGTTCCTGTTCTTGGAGCTGATGCCTGCCAAGAAATCAGTACATATGTTACCCATCATTATGCAAATCCTTATCTGAACAAATTTTCTCCCTAATTTTTTTTTTGATCTATAGGAATTTCTGTCTTTATACAAGTTTCTAAGTCTGAATCCCTATTCAGCAAATGTTGTCAAAGACTAAATTGTATATTACATTTAGCATATGTCCTTCACTAAATAGGAATGAATTAACAACCACTCTTCATTAAAAGTGAAAATAGGGTGACCGGGAATAAAACTTAAATGTCCTTGTTTCATCAAAAGGTACACCATATGAAAATGAAAGAAAGTGAACGATCTTTATTTCAACTGAGATTTGAAAAGCAGTTTTTTTTTTTTTTCACAACAATTGGTGTGGTCGCCATGTGACCTGGAGGTGACATATTCAATTCATGTAATTAGCCTCTTGCAAATGTAAGGCTGCCTACTATAGACCCTTCACTGGATCCTGTACATAGCTGGAGCTTTAAGCACCGAGCTGCCCTTTTTTTTGGACATTGATTTCAAAAGTTTGTCTCTCAATTAGACGTTTATTATGATGTACTGATGATAAATCATATATAAATAACAATACCAATTTTTGGGAACAAAATAGGAACTAAATAAACAATTACATGATGTGCCAAGCTATGAAGCACAGACACTTCAAAAATCCTGACGTGTCGTGTCCGACACTTCCCGACACTCTCGGACACTCCGACACTCCCCAACACTTCAACATGCGTTATAAAAATTCAAAAAACAGGTTCAAAGGTTGCATTGCGTTGAATTTTTAGTTCCAACTATTAGATTCGTTGGATTATAATTACCATTTTATTGAGTTTAATATAAACATTTGAGATATCTTATGTTTCTTTTCAAAATTTATGAATATTATAAGTTTGATTTCATTTTTTTGTTAAATTATTGAATGTTAAATATAATATACACTACATAAATTAAAAATATTATTTAATATCTAAACGTGTCCTAACGTGTCGAAATTTAACATTTTGTAGAATTAACGTGTCAGAGTGTCGTGTCGGTATCGGTGCTACATAGATGCCAAGTACGCATTGTCAATGAATCCTAATTTTCAAAGTACTAACGACTAGGATCAGCAAGTGTTAATACTTGCGTGAGTTCTATCAAGGGTCTAATCTAAATCAAATCCAACAGAAGAGGGTTGGGGGTCATCTTGTAGAACTCTGCCATATATAATAACCCAAATTCGAAATATCACCAGCTTCATCTGCCAAGCTTTTAGGCTTCCCAATGCAGATATAACAATATCGAAACATAAGAAACAAAGCACATTCTACGAAATCAAGTCTCCAACAACACTATCAATAAAGATAAGGAGTGAATCAACTAAATGAAGATAAACCCTTTGGTGTGCTTAATACAACTAACATATTCAACAACGGAACCGGAGGGATTTAAAACAAGGGTAGAGTATCTCATTTTAAAATATGTAAAGTTGTGTCATCATATCATAAGAGAGAGAAATAGATAGATAAAGGAGGAAAGAGAATTGACAAAAAAAGATAGAGGTGTGCTTCTTTGTGTTGTGAGAGTGAAAACATATGAGCTGTGTCATTTAAAAAGATAAACGTTTTTACCTTAAAACAAAATAACCTAGAACTAGAAAGAAAAATCATCATAATCATAATCATGAAAGAATGTACCTAATCAATGACCTTGCCATGACCATGATCATCACCATGACCATGATCATCACCATGACCCTCCCATGGGTGCCTCCAGCCCTAGAACAAAGCAAAAAAAAAAAAAAAAACGAAATAATTTTATCATAAAAAAAAAGCGAAACAAAATTAAGTTTGATTTCAGAGAGTTACCAATACTACAGGACCATCTTTCTTTGCCCTGTACATTATCCAAAACCTGGCAAAAATAAATAAATAAATAAAAGTATAATAAAAAAAGAAAATAGTAAAATGGATGAAATTAGGGTGTAGAAGTTAGAAATGGAATCGAACCACATGACAGCGCACAAGCCCTTGCCGGTGACAGTGTGCCAGCGCTTTGGGTGATGAATTGTTACGCCTCTGTAGGTTGTGCCATCGCCATGTCCATGTCCTCCACCCATCTCTCGACAGATCACACTCAAACTGAAACTGAAACTGAAACTGAAACTGAAAATCAGAAACCCTCCCTCGCCTTTAGCCACACCAGATCTCGCCCTCCATTTTCACTTGGGGATAATTTATATAAAATACCCTCTTTACCCTTCGTTCTCAAAAGCCTACCACACACGGGACACGGCGTGTACAAATTATTTTTAATTTTTTTAATTAGAATATTTATAGTACTTATAAAAATAACACGAAATTATTTAAAGATAATTTTTTATTTTTTTTATTTCTTTAATTTAAAATCAAGATGTCACTAGACTAAAACCCTTACCACCTCAACAAATAAAGAGTTTATTTAAAATAAAATGGTTATTTTTAAAGCTTCAATTTCTAATATCTAATAATTAATAATTAATAATTAATATTTAACAAATTATTTTATTTAATTAAAATTGAAATATAAAAAAAAAAACTTGTCATATTGTATAATTCACGATTAAATAAAATATGGTAGAGGTTATAATTTTTTTAACTTTAAATTAGAGCAAGGATTATTACAAAATAAAGTTATAATTATTTGATAATGGTATAATTTTTCCGGCCTAAAAGCTATTTGAAAACTCTATTTAGTAAAATAATTTATAGAAATTGTAATTTAAATTACCATTACCATAAATGACACATAAATTATAAATATCTTTATTATTAAGAAAACTTCATACAAACATAAATATTATTTTACAAAATTAAAAAAAGATATATTTTCAAAATATAACGGAAAATAATTATTTTTAAATATATTTAAAAAATAAAAAATTAAGTTAATATAATAATTTATCAATAATTTTTTATTAAATATATCAATTTTTATTTATCAAATATTTATATGGGGAAGGATATTGTAACAACCAAGTTTGTGTTACTACCATGTTACTACCAGTCAATCTCACCGTTAGATCGCTTATGTTGATCTAACGGTTATATTTATTTTCATCTTTGTATGGTCATGATTCCCCAAATTTAAAGTAAAAGCATTAAATATGGGAAATCATGACCATACAAAAGTGAAAATAAATATTAAATATTAAATTTAAGGAATCATGACCATACAAAGATGAAAATAAATATAACCGTTGGATCAACATAAGCGATCTAACGGTGAGATTGACTGGTAGTAACATGGTAGTAACACAAACTTGGTTGTTACAATATCTTCCCCTATTTATATATATAAATAAATATTTTTAGATTTTTTCAGAATATAATATATTAAAAATAAATATTTTTAACAGCTTGAATTCAACCTGATAAATATACGGCTTGCATTGGACAGGAAAAAATATCATACAAGTAGAATTTGTGTTTTTTAAAATAAGCAAAAAGATAAAAGATACTTTCGGGAATTATTTATAAAAAAATACTTTTATATAATTTTCTTCATTAAAAACTAAATTTTTTTAACAGTTTTTATGAAAAAAATATATGTTTTTTTTTTTGTTTCTCAAGAATAGAAGATAATTATTTTTTTTAATCAAAACAGGCACTAGAAAAAATATGTACCCTAATGTACCCTAAAGAATCAATAATATATAATACAACTCAAATTTCTATTTGTATATGCATTTGTACCAAATTTACATAATCTTTTATATAAAACTTAAATGTGCATTTGGATTTATTTATTTTATGTTTGAAATAAATAATCAAAATTTTATTAATAGAGCTTAAAAATAAATATTTTAGACTAAAAAGTTGAGCAAATCCAAACATGCTGATGACTTTATTTAGATGAACTTATTCAATTTAATTAAGTAAACTTTTTAACAGCAAATTTAAACACGTTTTCTACTTCTTTACTTGGGCTACGTCTTTTACGTATAGCTGCAATCACATATATCTCTTTTAATTATTAGTTGACATATATCTCTTTTAATTATTAGTTGTGAAGGAGGTTTGGAGAGTTCATAACTGTACGAGATGAATATGTTTTGTTACTTTTTAAGTCTTCATTATTTGGTGTCTTGGGTCATTCATGGATTGGACCCAACATCTCATATGGAAATTGAGTCCTGATCAATATTTATTACGCGGAGACAATATTTTAATTATAAGAAAGGCTTTAATATTTTTACATAGATAAATTATCTACATTCGTTTCCAAAATAATGTCATTTTAAGTTAAAAAATGAAAAATTATAATAGAAAAGACTATTATAACCTTGAAATAAATTATAATTATAAAAATACATTGATTTTCACCTCAAAATGACGTTATTTTGAGTTTAATGTAAATAAATTATCTACCTTAATCGTAAAAAAAATGAACCCTTTAAGAAATGGGTTTTATAATTCTCATTTAACATGAGAATTTGAATTTTTCTACACACCCTTCGATTTCCGTGCCAATGTGGATCCTACACATAATTTTTTCTAACATACGGGTCCCACATGCTTTTTGTCTCCACAACATGAGAATTCAATTCTCATGTTGAATGAGAAATATAAAACCCTTAACAAATACAACAAATTATTAGGACATCTTGTTTAAAGGGCAATAGAATTCTTATGTTGCAGATGATGATATTACCTCCCGCAGAAACAATCAAGTGGGGGTCCCACATGGAAGAAAAATAAAATAAAAACATGCGATGCCAATCTCGAAGAGAGAGCTGAAAAAAAAATCGGATTCCTGCAGCATAAGATATGATTTTCCCATGTTTACATTAACAATTCTGTATGAAATGGGTCTGGATCAAGATTTATTACACGGAGACAGTATTTGAATTTTAAGAAATACAACAAATAATTAGGACATATTGTTTAAAGGGAAAAATATTTTTTCATTTACTGAAGATAGAGTTATCTCTAGTGAATTCAAAATGACGTCATTTTTTGGTTAAAAAATTAAAAAATTATAATGATAAACACTAATATAACTTGTAATATATTATAATTATAAAAATATCTTAATTTTCGTTGCAAGATGACGTCGTTTTGGATTCACCGGAAATAACTTATTTGGAGAAATCTTTTACCTTGTTTAAATTAACTATTCATCAAACTGAATCAATTATTTGTTAAAATTATGTAAGCAATCATTTATAAAATTGCATTAATAATTTTTATTGTCATATCACTGGGGAATAAGAATGAGATATACGGCTTACCAAAAAAAAGAAGAATGAGATATACTTCCTTAAACATATTTAGAACTAAAATGTTTAATTCCCATTAAAAACAAAATTCTAAACCTAATTATAAAGGTCAAATATGAATGTATTTTAGATTTTTTTTTTCAAAAATAAAATAAAATAACCAATTTGCCATTGTCTGCTTATTATTATTATTTAATTTTTTTATGTATGAGAACTTGAGATTAAACGTTTTTTTTTTGGGAGCATTCTGATGATTGCATTCTGATGAGAACTTGATATCAATTGATTGTTGAGTTCCAGAACTGTTTTTGTTACACAAAATTCTATATATATATATATATTTTCCATTAATGTGAAGTGTTGGTTACTTGATTGTTTGATTAGGACCCTGACTTTAGCCTTTATTTTTTGTTTGTGTATTTTCACAAATTTTAATTTTTTGAGTTGGTTATACGATAAATCTCAAGCTGGCTACAAGACAAATCCCAAGTTGAAATTTAGTTACAATTAAAATTACTTTCCTTCTCCAAAAATATATTTGATGGGATAACCTGATCAACTTATATTGCCAATTGACCTATATCCATTAAATCTAGCCTTATTTTACTCTTGCGAGTTGTGAATTAGTTTATACTTGCTCCAAATAACAACGTAACATCATGAATTTTATGGATGCAGAGCATTCGCTTGTAGCAAAAACGAAATTGAATTGATACTCTTGTACAAGGAGAAAATAATTCACCTTCACTATTACTAATTTCTTAATCTGATGATAATTTCATAAGATTTTTCCTTCTCACATAAAAATTTAGTCTAAGTAAATATATTTTTTTCATTTCAAAATTATGATAAAACACAAATGTTCGTAAATCTCATTATAAATCATTTACTAATAAAAAAAAATTATTGAATTTGAATTCAAATCATGTCATTGTCGAGAACAACAAGGTTAACTGAGTACTCAATTGCAATTGATATAATTGCTTCTATTTTACGATACCTTTCATTGCATCATGTGATTAAAAAAAGAAAAAGAAAACTATGAAGATAAGAAAGAAATGTTGAAAGTTCTTTGAAATAAACACACACATATATAAAAATGATAAACTAAAAGAAAACTCATTGAATTGGCTGAGGTGGTAATGTCCTATTGGCTAAGAAGTGCCGAAGTAGCTGAAGAGCTTGCTTGGGAGCGAAAGTAGGAACCTGATGACCAGCACCTCTTATGGTCACATAAGTTAGCCCATCGTATACAATGGTCCATCCTCCCACCTGTAATCCACCCTTCATTCTTAAGTTCAAGCAACACTGACTAAAATGTTACTGTTCATCAACTTTTTTACTTAGATGTCACGTGAATAGTATTATTTTCCAATTTGTCAAGGGGCAAGTTCACTACCCGGTGTAGCGAACTCGATTCGCTGACGTATCACGTTTTTAGTGGACAACAACTTGATTTTAACCAGGTTCGCCTACATGGTAGGCGAATTTCATTTTTTTTTATTTTAAAAAATTTGATACTTGTTATTCACTAAAAATGTGACACGTTAGCAGATCGAGTTCGCTACACCGGGTAGCGAACTTGCCGCCGTGATAAATTGAAAAATAACACTGTTCGCGTGGCATTTAGGTAAAAAAGTTGGTGAACAGTGATATTTTGGTCGGTGATCCCAAGTTCAAACTATAATTGAATTAATGGCAGGGTTACATTACACCAATTTAACCTAGAGTTCTAAAGAAAATTAAAATTTTGAGTAGTATGTATACTTTAGCATAATTTTATTCACCAACGTTGTCTTACAATTTCTTTTTGCTTACAATTTATTTTTTCATTATTGATTTCTGTCAATCTAACGGTTATGATTTATTAAATTATATTTATTAATTAATTATTAATTCCAATAAATTATAATAGTTGGATTGACGGTCAACAATAAAAAATAGGTCGTAAAACTGTTTGGTCATAAAAATAACGCTCCTCAATTTAATTCACTTGGAAAAGAAAAACCAACAACTTGGGTTTGAAGGAAACCAACCGATGAAGGAAAGTCATAAAATAGACTATGGTTTACCTGCTGGCTTGTATACCAGGGAGTCCAATCTTGAGCAATGCTGAGCCCCAGTTTTCTCAGTGTGTATCTTGTTGCAGTCACAGGAATTCTTCCATCGGTATCTCCACTATATATAATTCAAATAAACCAAGAAATAAAGATTGGTACTATTTATTTATACAAAAAAATCTTTGTAGGATAAGTTGTACTCAGCAATATTACAATTGGTTTAACAGATTATTAGAAATAGATAGTTAAAAAAAAAATCTATTAGTTACTTCTTGGTTTTCAAAATGGACTAACAAATATGTTGCAATTTACCTGTAAACCCATATGCGAAGACCACCAGCAATAAGCTTTTTGATGACAGGAAGCATGGAATGTGGTGCATCACTCCAAAATGAGATATTATTGCTAAGGACAAACAAAAGGACAGCATCAATACAGTTTTTATTTGTGATTTTTCAACCTATCAGATATGTATTAATATATATGGTACAGATTAAGGTTTAATTTGATGATATTTTACAATATATAATGTTAACAAAGTACTGAAGTTAATAGATCAGATAAATAAATATCATATTTAGAAAAGAAAAAACATAAAAAGAGTAAAGAATAGAAAAAAGTAAGGTGGACCAAAACCTGCAGTGAGTCCATGGATAGGGAATGTTGGAAACATTGGCATGCAGTGCCTTTTGGACTTCTGGCATATTTAGGTACACATAAGTGTAATCTGATGCACAAGGATCATATCCAGCTGGTTTTTTATGCCACCCATCCTGTTAAAATCAAATACACCAGCATGCTCTATAAAATGTAGCAAATCATACTTGTTTTGCAGTTAAGTGATGTTATTAGTACCATATTTAGATATATTATTGTACTTTGTGCATAAGATACAGATAGAAGTGCTTAATTTATAAACAGAAGAAAAATAAGATGGGATCATTTACACTCAGATGTTGCCATCTGTAAAGTTATTCAAATGATGTACTATAAATCTCTTTTTCTTAATATTCATTACTTAACTAAGGGCCGACCCAGTTCAAATACCCACTCGTGAGTGTCTGGGGAAGGACATACAAGTCCAGCCTTACCCCCGCTTTTCCAAATTTCTTAATATTCATTACTTAACTAGTGTATGAAAAATTCGAGAGAGAAACACAGTTAAGTTGAGGAAAGCTCACAAATTTGGAAAAAGGATGAGGGGCTTCCCTTCTGTTGCTGGTGCTACTGTTGCTGAGACACAAGGGAGTGTACAAGCTATACATGTCAATAACATTATACACTTTGAAGTACTTATTGAGTTCATTACTGCAGTCTTTTGTTTGATTGACAAGGCTGAAGTTGCATTTGGTTTTGATGTCATGGTATAAAGCATCAGATATCACACCATGATCCCACGCATAATCTATCATACCCTTTTGGTCTGTTTCATCATCCATTTGTGCATTTCCAATCTGCACAAGCAGTAGTGTCATTGTGTCAAATTCAAAATGGTTTCACTTCTTTTCTTTCGTACTTTTATATTTGATTAGTTCATTATACATAGAGCTTGATGAGATAGAAAAATTCACCATGAACCCTTTGAAGTTAATGTAGTCTTCTTTGGCAGGCTTATGATTATTATCAAAAATGAGCTCAGAAAGTTGGGGAACATAGTGTCCTGAAATGTCAAACACAAAATGAGCTCAATGTATATTTCACAAAGAAAATTATTGTGTTTTAGAACTTAAAATTTAAAAATACCTGCATAACTTTCGCCAGCAATGTAGAACTCTTGTGATCTGAATTGTGGAAATCTCCTAAGCCACTTGATGATAAAGGTGTGTGAATCCATAGCTGGTCATGGAAAATCAGATTAAGTGAAAGCAAGAAAAAGAAAAAGGTGTATAAATCCTTAGATGATAGCAGCCAGCAGCATAACCAGTAACAGTGTCACCAAGCTCACTAATATCATTGCTGGTGTTGGTGTAAGAGAATCCCACTCCAACAGGGGATTCCAGAAACAAAAGATTTGCAGCTGTAGAAAATAGAAATCATAATGGTTAAGTATTATTGCTTTCTTTAGCACAGTTTTCTTTTTTAATAAATAAAAAAAGATCATATATAGATATCCATTATAAAAAAGTATTGCAAAGTTTTGAAAACTGTACCATGTTGATAAATTATATCTAATCAAGTAACAATGTCATAACTTCATAATTCACCACATAAATAAAATTAATATATTCCCTTAATCACATATGAGTAAGCAAAGAGCAATGAACAATATTAGGAGTGGGGGAGAAAAGATGAAGTTGTCCAATAACTTTAAACTTCAAAATTTTCAATTGTCACCAATTTACGAGTTTATCTCGAATTAACACATTTGTCAAATTTACCAATCAACTTTTGTTTTGGTTTGTAGTGAAAGTTTTTGATTACAAATTTAAATTCACCAACCTTTATTCCAAGAATAAGGGTTCAACTTTAGCTTTGGTTGGCTGCTGTTCTTTGGAAAGAAGGGTCCTAACTCCTCTGCTTCTCCATATCCAATTGAGGAACAACCAGGGCCTGAAAACAGTCATGCAATTTTATTTTTTTCACAATAATTGCAATAATGTACATTTTATGTCATAATCAGTTAATGATTCGTATAAGCTATAGCTAATTTGCTATTTACTTCTTAATTTGTCTATTGGAAACATGCATAGTAGATACTAGATACCATAAGCATAAAGAACGGCAAAAACAAAATAAAAAATGGGCGATTTTTTCACATTAAAGTAGTACATAGTACATTCACATGCATAACAGCTTACAGTAGTTGTAATCCAAGGAAGCTAGCCAAGAAATAAACGAAGCATGCATTGTTAGAAATAATCAAGTGTGAGTGGGTAGTGGTGAAGTAAGTCCCACATCATCTAGACCTAGACCAAGTGATGACGATATAAGTGTAAAGACCCATAACCTTACGACCTTAAGGTTTTGGGTTAAGATGTGGTGTCGACCCACTCCGTGGTTTATCACTGAGCCATTTCCCACATGCATTGCCTCCTGACTTTGAGTCAATACTTGTAGAAATTTTTTCAAATGCACCAATTCAATACATAATATGTGCCAGTAAAATTATTCAAAGATCAACTTAATCCTCGTAAAAATAGAAGATGAACCTTATCTTAGAGCCTGTTTGTCAATTTTTTATTTTTTTTTAACTAAAAGTTTTTTTTTTTTTAAGTTAAAGCTAAAAAGAAAACTTTAAAAAGAAAATTAAAAACTGTTTGATGATTATATAAAATTTCTAACTTAAAAATTACTTAAAAGATATTCATTTTAAAAAAAATCTTCTACAACTTAAAAAAAAACTCCTCCTAAAATGTTTGTTTTTTTTATTATAAGAGTTTTTGTAAAATTTTATTTAGCCTAGCTTCTGCTTACAAGGAGAAGAGAAGTTAAAAAAAAACCCCTCACAAACAGACACTTTGAAGATTCCTTAGCATAAAAAAAGGAAGAGAAAAGTTCCTCTTGCGTACCTAACAAAAAATATGGTCCTCGCTAATCCCTATGAAATTCAAATTGGATCCATTTTAGTCCTTTTAAGGGATTAATGTAGGTCTTTTTTGAATTTGAGAGAGACCACGATTTCAATTAAATAGGTTCACTTTGAATTTCTTAGGGACCTCAAGAATTTTTTTTTTATAAGGAACTAAAGTGGGGACCGTATTCTTTTGTTAAGGACCTAAAATGAGCTTTACTCAAAAAGAAAATAAAATTGTATAAGCATGTAATAGCACACTAGGGATTAATGTGATTAATCAAAAGAATAATTTTGTTGGACTAGGTAGGCTAATTATGACTTCGATTTTGAATGATATAAGTTTGCTGAAAATTGTTTGCAACTTTTAGATTGCGTGTCTTATGTAAAGCTGATTTTTTATTGTTAAAAGAGGAAAGGCTTAAGTTGGGGCAAGTATTGTGTCACGGCATCGATTTAATGATTCATTTTACAGGGGAGACAGGTTTTACGGGAGGATTATATTGATAATTTTTTTTTCTTATAAATTTATAAATTATAGTAAGTCTGATCATGCACTCTTAATTGAAGTATGACTGATCAGATATAATGTAGTTTGTAAATATAACATTCCCCAGATTTTATGCTACAAATAGAGATAATGGTATAAATAGGTTAGGTAGGATAAGCTTTGGCTTAAATAGACTAAGCTTATGTAAAAAAAATTATGCCAGACTAGACCTGTTAGCCAGTGTAGGCCCAAATTATATATTTGGCCTGACATATATTTAAAAAATGAAAGCCTTAAACTAGGCCTATTAGTTTGTTTAAGCCTATTAAATATTCAATAATTAAAAAATAGCTAAAACAATATTACTTTATTATTCAAAATTATTAAAACAATAATTTTATTTAAAATAAATAATATGAATAGGTCGGACTATAGGTTTATAGGTCCGACATTATAAAAATGACTATTTGTAATAGGTCTTTTTTTAAAAGTCTAAGCTTGTTATATTCGACTATTTGTAATAGGTCAAGTCTGACCTAATATAAACGAGGTCGTAGGTCCTTGTAGGCCGGCCAAGCCCATTTACACCCCTAAATAGAGATATAAATGGGTTAGACACTCTAATAGGGATATATGACTCAGCGTATATCAGGTTAGATTTGACTTATTACATAAAATCAAATAGAATAGATTTAGGCTTTCAAAAAATCATGTGTAGAAAATAAGCCATAGACTTTTTTTTATATGCTGAGCTTATAAGCCTACGGGACAGATCAAAACAAATAAGATTATTATTTATTTTAAATAAAATAAATTAAATTATTATTTTAATAATCTTGAATAATAAAGTAATATTTTTTTAATTATTTTTTTAATTATTGAATACTAATAGGCTTAAACAGGTTAATAGGCCTAGAATAAGACTTTTATTTTTTTAAATATAGATCAGTCCAAACTTATAACTCGAGCCTACACAAAGCTAACAGACCAGACAACGTCTAAAATATTTTATATAAATCTGACCTATATAAACCAAAGTCCAACCGAGGTTATCCACCCTAACTTATTTACACTCTACTTACAAATCATTTTTGACCAAATCGTCTCCTAAAGAAATGGCCGTTGATCGCTTATGCACATGTGACGTGCTCATTCTCAAATTTCAAAGCTTTCCCCTATATTATGTGCTTTTTTTAGTTAACCCAACTCTAATTACTTCTTTAGGTAAGTTAACCCAACTCTAATTACTTCTTTAGGTGAGTTAACTCTCCAAATATCTCCACAAGCTTTGATTCTTTGAATTGGCTATGAAATTAATCTAAGTGTCACGAATGAAGTTACTTAAATCCCTCCCAAAAGTGATATGTGGGGATCACCTTTTCTTTTCTACTTACTCAACTCCTTTGTTACCAAGTGAGCTACCACCATTTATTGTATTGTATTAGGGGTTTATACTTCTTATATCACATAAGATAAGTATTTTTGCAACGCACACATACTTAGGTGGGTCCCATTGGAAAAATTAAATAAAAAATTAAAAATATTGGCACGTAAAATGATGTGAGTGTAACATAAAAAGGCTATTCTTATGTTGCATAAGAAGTATAAACCGCATTGTATTATGTGTGTTTTTAATTGCCATATAATTTGTAAGCATTTCGTCTGTATTGTATATAGCATTTCTCTTTATTGAGATGACCAACAAAATCATTATTTTGGTTGGTCAAGCTCTAATGTGTTGTGATTTGTGATGTTCCTCATGTTCCTTCTTTCTTCACAATTCATTTTATATTTTGCCTTTGAAACAAAAACACAAGCTTCCCAACCACCAAAAAAATAAAAAAAAAAAATAGAAACTGAATAACCCACCCCCCCACCCCTCTCCCCTCCTTTTCCCTTCGCAAAAAATAAAAAAAATAGAAACTGAAAGATAGAAAAGATTATAAAATATAAATCTCTTATAACGAAAAATTGCATAAGAATATATCTCTACATCTTTTTTTCTTCTCTCATATTTCAATATTATATATATTTGACTAATAAAACCCTTTTAATCACGAAAGCAATAAAACAATAGATGTAATGTATAACTAACTTTGAAGAGTAACAGTGAGTCTATGAAGGATAAAAGCTATATATAAATTTGTCAGAGAAATATAAAAATAATTGACGTCCTTCACTTACTCAAAATTTTGGGTGAGCGAACTGATTTGAGTAGTTCCCAGAGAAAGTTACATAATATATTTGTAACATCTGGGAATTTGCAGATCAATGACTGTCCTTATAACTAACACAAGATTTTTTAAGGTGTTTTATCTTTACTCATATAATTCTTGAGAAACTTAGATTTCACTCATCCTAAAATTATTTCAAGTCAAACATGTTTAACTATAAAATTCTTAAGCTATAAGTTAAAGAAAAATAAATGTATATAAGTAGTACCTATTAATTCCTTTAAGTTGTCTTCAATCCTCTAGATCTTTCTCTTTCAGTTGTTAATTCAATTTATTTATATACCCCTCTAGTTGAAAGCCTATAAGTAATCATTCCTTCTCTGTGCCTTATCTCTTTTGTCCTGACAGTCACCTCCCGCCTTCGTCAACGGAAGAAATGTTACAATATTCAACTTTGACATTATTATTGTAAAAAGAAAGGAAAAATGTATATTATTTTAAAAGATGTAAAGTTGTGTCATTTTAAGTAAGAGAAAGAGATAAATTATGGGGAGAGAATGGACAAAAAAATAAAAATAAAGATGTGGCCATCTCTTTGTGAGAGTAGAATGACACAAGTTATACCATTTAAAATGATAAATACTTCTTAAAAAAGTATATATTTATTGAAAAAGCGAAAGTCAAAGAAGCTATAGTAATAATGATTTATTGTTTCAAAATTGGTTGAATCTGTTGAACGATTCCATCATGGAGTAGCTCAAGAGTTTAACTTTCATAGAATAAATTATTGCGGGGTTTAACAACCTTCATGATGATATGGAAGTTACACCCACACATTATGTGGTTCACTTAATCATTGTAAACATCAATCTTACAGAAAACAAAAAAAAGTCATTCTCCTCCTTGCGATTAAAGTCAGCTTAAATATGATTTTTTATTCTTCGGTGTATAATTATATTAAAGCAAACATATATTTAATATATAACCCACCACTGACGATATATTGATCAAAGTAATATTGATTTTTTGTTTATTTAATTAATAATGACATGTTTTTGTTTTTGTTTTTTGGGTAGGAACTTAGTGACACGTTTACAAGGACTGGATATATAGGAGAAAAGAAGTGACTTCATAGAACATATCAGATTCTACAATTTTTTTTCATATATTTAATATATAATTTATCTTTTGACGATATATTGGATGAAAGTAATATTGATTTTTTCTTTATTTAATTAATAATGAATGTTTTTGTTTTTGTTTTTTTACTCTATGTACTATTAGTAGTACATAGTTATAACATGAAAAATTATTTTTTTCTCTCTCCTCAATCACATCATCATAATGTAAAAAAGTGATAAAAAGTAATTTCTCATATTATAATTATGGGTCAGGTTATATTTGCAAAAATTTTTATTTACAAATTACACTATATTACTATTAGTAGTATATAGTTATAATATGAATAATTTTTTTTTCTCTCCTCAATCACATCAGCATAATGTAAAAAAAGTGAAAAAAACAATTTTTCATATTATAATTATATACTACCAGTAGTACATATAGTAAAAAAACTAAAAGGACATAACTTACATCATTTAAAAGGGCACGCACTAAACCCTTAAATTAAATATCAAAATACTTGATGAAAACTAAGATATATCTGAAGAAGTATTATATTATTATAAAAACAAAAAATATGCACTTCTATCAAATATTTGATTTTATGGTTTGTATGGGGAAGAGTTGCAGAGCTTAACAAAAGTGGATGAGATAGATGGAAAATGTTCCAGAAAAATCTTTAATTTTATAATAGTACATAATAGAAAAACAATTTTTTTTTTTTTGGTAAAAAAAAATAATTTTTTTAAGTGCTATATATGGGTTTCAATCATAATAATAACTTTTTTTATATAAATATTAATAATTTTCTAGATGTGAAAAAAAAAAGTATTATAAGGCAGTTAAAGTTTTTGTTTTATTGTCCATTTTTATTCTGGCGTAACTCATTTAAAGTTTTATCGCCTAATTATGTTCCTATCAGCAATAGTTATTTCTTAAATCGATTTTCTTTATGGCTGTTTTTGCAGCATATTGATGCGCTGACTTAGAGAATATTTGCAAGCTTGCTCGGCCATATTCAATTGTTGTTATATCTTTTTTGTACATAGTTGTTGTCATATAATTATTTTTATTCTCGTGTTTGTTGACCTAAAGCAACTGAATGATCACTGCAACCTTCATATTGAATCTTTTGACTTCTTTTGCTGTTAGCATTATTTTTATTTTTTTAATTTCCATTAATTGGTAAGCTAAATTAATGAATTTGTAAAAGGATTACGAGAACCCTACATGTAAAACATATTAACTTTTATAAGTCATTTAAGCAGACTAATCAAAAAACAACTCATTAATTGATGTCAGATATTATTCTAAATTCATTTATGTTTATATGCATAGTATAATGATGAGGTTACGTATACTTTAGCTATAAATAAGCTCTTTCTGCGAAAATCCTCCGGATTGGTCAGAAGAGGCCCCAGATTTGCTTCAGGATTAATTCTTAGCAGAATTTGTTTTTGTTCAATGAAATTTGTTATAAACTAACTTTATATAGTGCACAAGTAATATATTAGTCCTTGTCTAAATAATGTGATAATATATATGAATATACCAACATTGTCTCAATCACTCATTAATTGGTGTGAATTCATACATTGTGTTAACAGAAAAGTGACTTTTTTTCTCAAAACCTTAACGTGTCAACAGACAGGTTCTAAAATTTACCGAGGAGGGATAACACAAAAGACCCAATTTTTGGTTTACCTTTTTTTTCTTTATTTAATTAATTTCAAAAAGTGGGGCTGTTGATAAACTTATCTAAAGTAGTTGTAGAAATATTTACCCAATTTATGAATATACCAACATTGTCTCAATCATTCAATTGGTGTGAATTCATACAACTTAGAAGATTGATTCAATTATCTATGATATTGTTCACCCAAAATGCATATATACAACTCATTCACCCTTTATTAATGGAGTCATGAACATGAGATTTATTGAAAAAGAGAACGTATGTAATAATGTGTAACAAGTAGTCTTCAATATAATGTCAAATAATATTCATTGTGCTATGTATATTCTACATAGGTGAGTAATTAGTAAAATACCTCCATTGAGCCATAGGAGAAGAGGTTTTTCTTGTGGTTTATGAGTGGACTCGAAGAACCAATAGAACAGTGCTCTTCCATGAGTTTCATTGACAGTGATATAACCTGCATATTGCTTGAACTTCACCGGAGGCTGCCCGGGGAGTCCATGCACTCTGTCGGCTTCTTGTTGTGCTAGCACCTCCTGGCTAAGGTGGTAACTATTTGACACACCTAAAGCTTCATTGGTCAAAGAGATAAGAAGCAAAACATGTAGAAGAACAATGAAAATAACTGAAAACAAAGCCATTTGATTTGGTATCTCTTTCTTTCACTTCCTTGGCCTCTTCTAATAAGTAATAAGGGACCAAGACACTCTTGTCTCTCTTTATCCACACCACACCAGGGGCTTTGGTTTATATAATGAAGAGGCTTAAAAAAAATCGAGACATGTGGATTATAGCTACTATTGCTTTACCTCTAAAACAAAATATTTCTTACAACCCAAAAGCGATTGACATTTCCCATTTTGGAAGCATGCTTTGAGAGTTTAGCTGGTATAAACTATCCGAAATCATTCTGATGGGAAAGAAAAATCTCCTGTAAAAAAAAATTATATATTACATGTAGTACATAATTATAATATTAATTTTTTTTTCTTCTAAGACATTATCAGCTGACGTGATAGAGAAAAAAGAAATTTTGTCAACTATGTATTATCGGTAGAATATAATTATTTTTTTATAGAAGATTAATTTTTTTCAGCAGCATGAAAAAATGGAACCCATAAACTATACATGGGACTAAAAATAAAATTATTTAAATAGAATTTATCTTTAAGGTAAATAATTAGGAATGTATATGCTCAATCTTAAATTTTAGTACACTGAAATTACCATATGCCCTTTAAAGTAAAAAAATAGAACTTCATAGTTACTACTTACTAACTTCAAAGACAATTTTTTTATTTTTATTTTTTATGGTATACTAATTCTTATGGATTAATTTCAAGTTTTGGGATTTAGTCATAATTAAAACTTTTCATCTTTCTCAAAAAAATATATTTGGTGGGAATCAAACTCAACTTCCCTCCCCACTTACTTAATGGATATTGTCAACCAAGATGCACTCATTGGGTCTTATTCAAATTATAAAGGAATTACAAAATTCATTATTGCTTTCACTGTAAACAAAGGATTTACATCAATGACTTTCCAAAGCTTCATTATGTTTTTGAGAATGAGTTGTATGATGATTTAATGGAGTTTAAGTGGCATGACTTGCGAACTGGTCAATTGCTTTAAGTGGCATGATAAGCTTTATTGATCTGTACATACTTGCGTTGAACTCAACCCCCATCTATAAAAAATAGAAAGTATGGCCACAAAAATCTCCAGAGCTAGCTAGATTATTGGACATGCACTACAAATAAAATTGTCTTTGGCTAGTACTGAAAAGTTAAACAGTAGAGCAAAAGCAATAAGAGAATATTCTAATTCCGATTTTAAATTATAGTGGTGAAAAAGCAATAATAAAAGAGGAAGATATTCTTACTACCAAAATTTTCTACTATTAACTTACTACCTATCTAATCATCATTGAATCAAAGAGAGAGGATGCTAAAAAGTTTTTGAAAAAAGAGAAAATGTTGATCCAATGGTGATTAGATAGGTGTGAGTTGGTAGTAGAATATTTTGGTAGTAAGAATATCCCTCCTCATAATAAAATTGCACCTGAAACGGCATGGTGAAAACAACAAATGAGGGAAAATGTATAAAAAAAATAAAAAATAAAAAATGAGGGAAAATAATCAATTCACGGTAAAATAGCAGATCAACTACGGCATATAAATGTTGTGACTTGTGACTTCCTAACTGCATTTTTCAGGTAATTTAAACTTTGATGTTCTAAACTATATATGGAAATTGAAACGACAAGGTGAAAGCAGTGAGAGAAAATAAATGTTGATGGGATTCTGAGTTGCAATTTAAATTAACATAGTAATAACGTGTAATTTTATTTATTTATGCCTCATGAATTTATATGTTCATATATATATATATATATATATATATATATATATATATATATATATATATATATATATATATATATTTGGCAAAAGATATCTATATATTTTTTAATATATCTATATATATCCGGGTCAATCGGTCCGACCAGTGACCCAATACCTTGATCGGGTCGATTCCCGAATCGGGTTTAGTAACACTCACAATAATTTATACGTGGTAGAATTCCAAATCATATACAAGTAATGTTTTAGCTTGTAACTTCATTTTGGCTTAATTAAAAGTTCGTTTTTCTCTTCGCAAAGAACAAAAAGTTGGTTGTTCACCAAGTAAAAAATCATAATTGCAAATAGATGAATTAAAGAATTAAATTTTAAATTCATAATTTGTTATATATATATATATATATATATATATATATATATATATGGAAGAAAAGAAAATAAAGTGACTGGACGGTCCAGTGCACTAAGATTTTTACATAGTGCAAAAAATATTACAATGGTGTTATCGGGAAGAACATAGTTATAATTTTGCTATAACTACACATAGTGCACTAGACCGATTTTTACATCCAGTCACTGTATATATACCCTATATATATATATATATATATATATATATATATATATATATATATATATGGGTTCACTTTTTCTGTATTTAATAAGTTATATGCAGTAAGTCTAATACAATGTCGTTTTGGGGCTGAGATCATGATATTTTTATAATTTTAATTTATTTTAGGATTATAATAGTCTTTATATTTATAATTTTTTAAGATTTCAATACCAAAACGACGTCGTTTTGAGAAAAAATGCAGATAACTTATCTGCAGTAACTGCAAAAATATTTTTCCCTATATATATATAGGGGCAGGATCATCTTACACCGGTGTAAGAGTTAGAAGTCTTACACTCAATCTTGACCATTGATTCACTTGTATCTAATGGCTTATATTACTAAAAAATTAGAATCTTTAGATATAAGTGGAATTAACGGACAAGATTGAGAGCGTAACGTACACTGGTGTAAAAATATCCTGACCCTATATATATATTGTTGGACAGGTAGCTTCAATACTCAAGAGGGGGGGTGAATTGAGTTTAACAAAATCTTTTCGCAAAGTACCTCCTTTGATGTTTTAAAGACTATTTCTTCAATAAAGCGATTTAATAGAAAATAATCTAAGCGTAGGAGCAAGGAAAGGAACAACAAAGTAAATAAGCTAGTATGTAAAGACAATCTAAAAAGGCAATTTCAATATGTAAATAAAGAGATCAGAGTTAGAGAAATTGCAAACTAGATGTATCCTGGTTCGGTCACCACCACTGTGACCTACGTCCAGACTGAAGCAGCTCGATCAACTCTTTTCACTCACTATCAAGCTTAAGGGTGCTTGACAAACCACTACACCTTTTCAAGAATTCGGGCTCTTGATGCTTTACAACTTTTCACTCCAAATTTTCTTAGGAATTTGGTGACCTTTCAAGTGTATAGGGTTCACTCCCCTAACTACTCAATAAATCAAATGAAGGTGTTTAACAATGGCTAAGTACTCTCAAAGTACAGATATACAAGTTGCAAGAATAATGGTATATGACAATCTTACAAGAATAAAGCTCAAAAGAGATTTTATGATATGAAGACAAGAATAATGCAAATAGGATGAGAATTAATGAGCAATAATGATCAAAAGGTGTGTGCCATCAATGGGAACAGTAGCCTCTATTTATAGAGGGCCCCCAAGGTTTATTTCTTATCCATTTTCGCAAACTAGCCGTTTTATAGCCGTTATTTTTGTCTCTGTACAGTGGGTAATCGATTACCATAGGATGGGTAATCGATTACCATGAAGGGTAATCGATTACTGCAGTTGGGTAATCGATTACCATGAAGGGTAATCGATTACTGAAGTTGTGTTTGATTACCAACCTGTAGCAATACGTAATGGAACCAAAAGCAAGCAAAAA